>LBFL01013366.1:346-12723 GCA_000988845.1 Hypochthonius rufulus
TTTATTTTTCGAAAAAATAGCCGTCCTCAAAGGGTTAAATATTAAAAATTTATTTGCTGCGGCGCACACACAGATATTTTATTATTTTAATAGCATAAATATTATATTTGCATTGCAGTGATGTCGCCATGGATAAACGATTACTTTATTTGGTTAATCGAAAGCATTTTCCCGGTACAATTATCCGATAATGTTTATTATTCAAATTCAAATGCAACTCAAACCGAAAGCCCTGAAAGATCTGTTGACTTTCAGATCATTCCAATAACGGTATGGGAAATGCTCGGAAATTACCATAATATATATATTTTAAAGATTGATCTGTACGATGGAAAAATGAGTTATGTCATTATGTTTTTTACAATTTTTATTGGGATACACACATCTAAGATATCATAGAATGTCATATTAAATTTATAGCATATTATCCAATAGAAGAATTTAGTTTAAAACCGGAAAATCCTAATTTATTTTCTGTTAATTTTATGGCATTTCGATTTTATTAGAGTCAATAATACAATGTAATGTATGGTGGTTTTAAATAAAGGAGAATGATGTGTACTATCGATAGGCTTCACTGCAATGCTTTACTAAACTACTGCAATTTGTGGTTTTGCAGTAAACTCATCGATAGTAAATATGATTCTCCTTTATTTAAAACCACCCTTTATAACATGTGTGAGTAAATAAGAACTTTTACTTTTACTTTTAGTATTGTATGTGCACTGAAACTTTAAAAGTTTTTCTGAAATGCATAAGCATCACGATACACCCCTCTTCCATTGTATAGACTAATTAATTAATTAATTAGTTGCTCAATTAATTAATTAATTAGTTGCTCAATTAATTTCTATGAAATTTCAGTCACTTCTAGATAAATTGTTTGCGATATTTAATATCAGCATCGCAGCAAAATGTAATGATCATGAAATATTGGAAAGAAGAACCGTGTTCGAACTCTTTTCGATTGAAACTTTCTTCAGTATGCTTCACAATCGAATGAATTTTTCAGTGAAAAATCATATCGATTTAAGTTTACAATTCATTTATGGCGAAGATAATTATACATTTTTTACTGAAATGAGAAGACTAAAATTATTACCGAAAATGCTGCGTTTACGGTCTTTACGGTCAAACAGTAAAGTTCCGTTATCCTTTAGTTTCGGATATTTTTACAATGGACATATCAATAGTATTGGTTATAGCATTGAATATGATGACAAAGATTTGCCGCCGTTAATTATATTAAATGAACCGTTAGGCGAAACTGAAAGACATTTCGGGATGAAATTCTATCGCAATAATTCTGTTACATACGGATTTGACATAACAGCGCAGTCCATTAAAATGTCTAAAGTGAACACTGAAAGGGGAAGACTGACACTTGTAAATGCCGGAATTTTCCCGAAAATAGTTGTTTATAACGATCATTTTCGTTTGACTTTAACTGAGTTTATATTAGATTTTCATCTGAAGAAACAATTTCTAATCGATGGTTACAGTTCAGTAATGGTCAAAACCGATGTTTTATCCGAAACTTTTCCCTTTTCTATTATTTCCGATTTTGAGTTTATGTATAACCATACAAATGAAATGACAGACGATGAATATATTCGATTCTATTACAATGCTAAACCGTCATTCTTAATGTATTCGGGAGAATTAATAATTAAAAAGTTTATAAAAACTGCATGCGATGGACGTGTTCCCACTAAAGTATATATGAGAAACACTGATGATGATAATGAAAACGTTACCCTATCATTAGATATTAATATCGATCATCCGAAACTATATTCATTTGAGGCTCAGAAAAGTAACACCGCAAATTCTACAAATAATTATCATTATAAATATGCATTGAGAAAGGATACGATTTCATTTCAATTCTTACATATATTATTTCAGTTATTTGATAAATATTTTAATTCACCGAAAATTCAATGATAATTGTGTATATTAAAGGAAATGCTTTGGGTCAAATGGACATGCTTATTATTGGAAAAGCCCTTTTAGTTTTGCATTTAATTGTAAAATAATTTAATAATAATCCTTTTATTGTAACAGTATTCCTCACGGTTCGACGGCTCTGGGGTCTGACTTAAAAAAATTTCAATTTTTCATTAGGGGTACTGTTTTTACACACTTTCTTTAGAAAAAAATATTTTTCAACCATTTTTATTGTGGGGTTCTAATTTTTCAGATCACTCGGGAAAGAGGGGGTTAAACCCTTCAATATCCCAACTTGAGGAATACTGATTATGACCGTCATAATTTTAACGATTATTTATATTATAATAATTGAAGTATTTTTTATTAATATGCTGATTAATCGATTTGTCTTAACTATAATAATACACTTAATCTGTTCATTTTTATTTAATGAATATAATATAATCAGAAACTTAATAATATAAATATTTATTTAATAAATTTTATTGCTTTTTATGTTTATTTTAAATTTAATTAAAATAATGCATTTAAAACACAAATAAAATATTATTTCGTTAAACTGAAAATATAATAGAATCACTTAAAATCAGTTCAAAATTCTACATTCCCATAAGTTATGGGCCATAACAATGCAAAGCACTGATGTCTAGGCTGACCAACCGTCCCGCTTTGGCCGGGACAGTCCCGGTCTGGAGGGTTCTGTCCCGGTGTCCTGACCAGACCCTGGCCGGGACACGTTTTGTCCCGGAATCAAGTTAAATTTGATTAATTATGATACTATAGAAAATATACATGCATTTGCATAAATGCGGATATATAAATATAAAATTGTATATCAATTTTAATATCATGTTTCAAATTTTGTGATTATTTCCTAAAAACTCGGAGCTATTAAATGCTGTGAAATCCCAGAAAAAATTCATTAAAAAAATTTAATTATATTCTCATTAAAAATTGCAATAATTATATTGTCCCGGAATGTCCCGGGCAGATTAGAATATTTTGGAAATATGTCCCGGGATCATAGTCGCATGAGTTGGTCACCCTACTGAAGTCTCAAAATTCATTAACAATGGAACCAATCGTATTGATTAATTATAATCATTCAATAAATGCAAATTCATAAACAGCAATACTCTGATACGATTCCGGTTTTTATTTAAATATTTTGGAAAATATCATAAACAAAAAACACATAATGAACACTGTTTCCATACTAAAGGCTTAATTATTAATGATTTTGAACATCGTGAACATTTTTCGTATTTATTATATTCATTGTCACATAATAGTAACGAATTTGAACACCGCCCAAAAGTATGTGACTCTAAACATGAACCAAATAATCTATTTTCAAAATGAATAACATTTTCACAAATCGGACATGTCTCAGGTGAACATTCATTGCTTAATACGGGAAATTGTTTCTGAAATCGCTGCAAAATCCACGCTCTCATATTGTTAAGCGATGCCATTTGTTTATGCGTTAAATTATTATGCGGATTTAAGAGAAAATCATTAAATAATTTTTCAATATATAACTTTAGAATAATTTCTTCGCAAAGATTGGCTCTGTCTTTGAGAACGATCATATCGATTTCATTGATTTTCGATTCACAGTTTCTCATAAATGCAATTGCAATATAATGTGTTATCTTTAGCATCACACTATTGTCACAATTAATAATCGCATTCTCATCGTTCATCGCTGATAACAGTAAAGATTCGGGTGGTGAATTCTGATTCTTCCCCAAATACGCTCTCAGACAATCCAAATAATCCTGACATTCGGCAATGCCTGTAAATTTCACAGCATCACTGTATTGCTGTTGCAGTAAATTGGTTAATTCATTAAAAGTAACATTAGAAAATACCACAATTTGTATGGGTTCAGTGATACTCAAATGGTCGTGATAAACCGTTAACATTTGTACGGCACAACTCAAAACACTGTTCTTTGACGAGACAATTCCAAAGGGAGTCATTCCTTTAGCATTAATCCCATCCAAAGTCACCTCATTTTGGGTCAATTGTAAATCATCAGAAATATTACATTCAATTATTTTTCCATCCGAAGATGTTAATAAAACATTAGATCCAAAACCACGACAGAGTCCCGATGCTGGCATTTCATACATTCCCGGCTCTGATTTACATATTTTTAACATAAAAGTAATGCAATTATCGACATTTTTCACTTCGATACGACAAATGACTATATATGTGGCCTTAGGAAAGATAACATCAAATACATCATCATTGCGTTTAATCACTTCTAAATGATTAACGGTAATACCATCACTTTCAGACCATAATGTCAAAGGAATTGGGGGTTCATCAGGACTAAAGTGTGCACAGATGATAAACACAATACCATCATATGACGAAACAATTAAATACTCATCGAAACATTTCATACAACAGATTTGACCAAATTTTGTACTCCATTTATATACTATATTAGCATGAAACACCTCATTGATGGTCAATTCCCAAAACACAATTAACCCGTTTTTACTCGCAGTGTAAAGATAACACAATTCAGTGTCGTCATAAGTCGCGTATTTACTGTTACCCCAACACACGTACACCGATGCCATTTGATAAACACGGTCTTTGTACATCGGGTAATTGGGAACGTCTTCCGAATCCAAATAATTACGGATTTGAGTATTGAGTAAAACTGATAAATCAATACAAAAATCCCATTCTGATCTGTTCTTTCGGTAAATCATAATACGATGATCAACGGTCAGTAATGCCAAAAGACAACCGTATTGTTGCGTGACCGGTGACCATTGAACTAATCGAAAGCATCTAAATGATGGCGAATTAATAGTGTCGGGTGTAAGTGTATGGTCCATGATCATCAAATGCTTTTCATCCAAAGAACAGACTGACAAAACATTTTCCACGTTTATATTCACATCGAATCTCATCGTTTCTGTGGGAACATTAATGCAATACTTATGGTACGGGAATGGATTGGACTGTTCCGACGGATCACATCGCGATTCTAATATATACACTCCTTTATTAACGATCACAGCGATGGAATTATCATCGGACCACGACAATGATGCGGTGTTTAATAAACTTCCGCCGCATGTTATGTTCGAAATTACGCTTTTCACTGTTTTTAATGACATTACATATAATTAAGGATTACGAATCTCAATATTTATAAATATTCTTTTTAATTATTTTAAAAGTATATAATTATAATCATCATTAATATTTTGTATTTATTTACACACTTTAAAAAATGCTAAAAACGCTATAATCACGTGGTTTTAGAAACTTATTTATGAATATAGTGTTTCGGGTTTTATAAAAATTAATTTTATTGTATTTTTTGAAAATTATTATAATTAAATTTAAATATTAAAATCAATCATAAAATATTATATTTTTTATGCTATAAAATTAATTCATATTTCTATGTCAATAGTATAATGAAATATTAATTTATGTCCAACAAAAGTAAAACCCGATTAAAACAGCATTTCGTGACTCACAATTTTGACACTCTAATTCTGTTGATATACGTAAATGTAAATAAATAAATAAACATAATTTTATATTATAAATAAAAATAATAATGCCATTGAATGTGAATCCCGATGAAACCCCAAATGATAATAATGACATTTCCAATTCGGATGTTCCCATTTATCACTTAATGGATGCGATCGGTGATGATAGTGATGAATTCGTTGATGATGATGATGATGATATCGATGATTATGAACTCCTAACACATGACGATGATGGGAATGGTGATCACAGCACGTATTATCAGCACCATATGATCGTACAATGGAATGACGCTGATGATGATGATTCAGCGTCGAATGTTATCAATTCACAGGTAAATGATGATAATGAAAATCCACATGAAGAGTCATCGAATGCCAAAGAACAGAATAATGATGCGAAATTAAATTCAATTAATGAATTAACTGAACGATCATTTAACATGAATGATGAACGAATCGATACGATTAAAAATGTTATGGCAAATTTCAAATTACCAAATGATAACATTCCTCAATGGGCTAAGACTATACCTGAAGATGAATGGAGGGCGATGCTCGAATCGAAATTAGAGGAAAGGAAATCACTTAAACCCGATTAATGTTATAATCGCTTTTAAAATTAAAATTAAAATTTATGAGTTTTGTTAATTGATATTCCGATTGTCAATAATTTTATATCATAATTAAATTTATTTATCTTATGTCATAGATTATAATGACTTATAATACCAGTTGTTTGTAAAAGAACAGAACTCTCTATATGTATGGACTCTCCACTTTCATGTAACATTTTACAAATACGTCAATATGTATAGATAAATATATTAAAGTTAATTTAAAATTTTTTTATTTATACACGTATTATTAATTAAAAATATATTGACAGTGCTCATTTAAATGGGATTTTTGTGTATATTTTATGTTACATGCATGTGTTAAGTTTATTTGTAGAGTTCTCTTGAGTTCTCTTCTTTTTCAAACAACCGGTATATCATTTTTTATAGAATTAAATAATTAGTGAACTGTTCTAACATATGCAGGAATTTATATAGGAATGTGTGTTACTACATAAACACAGTAATTCCCGAAAGTCCGCGATCATATATTACATGATACACTTGAATTCAATAAAATCACCAAATTAATAATTTAATAAGAATTTCATAAGAATAATGAACAAAAAAAGAATTCGACAAAAGAAATTGTTTTGTATAAGTATAATACGTGATGATTGAATGGAGATAAACCGTTTAAGATTAAACTTAATTAAAGTTATTAATAACTTTAATTTTAATAATAAGTGACATCACATATCATCATTTGTCGGGCACATTAACGGATCATTCCATTTCCACCCGATATATTCATCTTTAACTTGTTCTTTAAGCCACTTAATTAATGGATCAAAATATTCGAGTACAGGTCTCGCATCCATCTTTTCAGTCTCTTCACCCGTCATGATTTTCATCGCCTCATGCCATGGTTCAGAACTGCCGAGTTCCAGAACCTGACTAAATATAGAGGACATTAACATTGTCAATGCACGACATTTACATTTGAAATTATTGGGTTTTGTTAAGTTTTCGTATATTATTAACTGTGAAATTTACAGTGTGAAATTTGTGCATTTATAGGGAATTTAAATTTAACACCATTTCTGCAATTGTATTAAAATATAATGACCCTCTTCTGTCGATTGTTTACCTCAATAATTGACCCGCTTCTGTTGATTGATGAATATCACATTTATGTAAAGGGCCATTGTGACCGGCGGCATCACACAAAGACTTGTGAAACTAAATGTTTAAAGTACCGATTGTACTGTTATTCGCTATAAACGTTTATCTCTAATGATTACCTGAAATTGTATAATAAAACTTACGAAATACCTGTTGAAAAAATATTTAATATATAAATATTTAATATATATATATTTAATATAATTGTAATATGATTATCTTTTCACCTAATATAGGGTGTATTCGACGAGATGTGATACTTCGCCGCGGGATCGAAATCTGTTTCGGTTCGTCTCACGGGAGGACATATTCCCTGATAATTAAGTCGATACTCCCACCATTTACGGTTCATTTCATTGGACTTAATTTCGCCGCTAAACACTTTCCATCTCCAAAGATCCATTAAATATCCAAAGGGGAGAAATGGCATTTTATCCAATGCCATACTCATTAAATAATTTAAGTCTGTTTCGGGACTATCGACGTAATCATCTAAAAGACCTATTTTATTGAGATGCAATGGTGTTGATACTGAAAGTGCTATCACATCGCCTAATGCTTCGTGAAAACCGGGATTTGCACCCTCCCTAAAGACGTGCGGCTGATGAGCGTATTGTAGAAAATATTGTATGTGTCCCATCTCATGATGAGTCATGATTAAATCACGCATTGTTATGTCAGTACACTGCTTAATTCGGTAATCTTTGCCGTTGCAGAAGTCCCATGCACTCGCTAAAGAGTTTAAATTACTAATATAATTACTTTATTTTCTTTTTTCCACTTAAGTCCTGACATACCGTGACATACAATTTCGCGATCATTCGGTTTTTCGAGCAGTGAATAGTTCCAAAATTCTTTTGGCATCGCCTTTAACCCGAGGGAAGTGAAAAACTCTTCAGCGATTTCGAACATGTGTTTTGCTGTTAAATTCTGCAGAAATAATTGACTTTAAACTAATAATTGACTTTAATTTAACATTAAAGGGTGTGTATGGGAATATGGGAATACCTTTTGCAACATGTTTCGAGTAATATCAACTGATGGTATATTTGGGTATGGGAGTAGAATGTCCTGTAAGTTCTTCCATGACTGGGCCCACATATTTCCTAAATATATAATTGATTTAATCGTGTATTAAATTAAATATGAATTTAAATATTTTCTGCACGAATGTTTAATAAGCAATTCCTGTTAATGTGCGTTAATGAATTACTATGTATTTATGTTATTCGATGATAATACACGAATATGCCAATTTTGTTTTAATCAACATAAATATTAACATTATTTATAGAAAAATCATTGAAATATGTTAAATGTTCATCTTAAAAATTCTGCTTAATTTGTACCGAAGATTCTGTACGTGAATGTACGTGAATTAATTTTAATTTCAAACGGTGATTCATTAATGTAATTATTTAATTGTGTATTCCTATTAATTAATTATTTTCAAAACTCATGGGAAATTTTAATTTAATTTATTTTGAAAAAAATAAATTTCGTCTAAAAAAATAAATTTAACGCCTAAAGATTCATACTGAAATAAAAATAATTGTAATTGTATCCGAATATAGATATATAATTATTACTTAACCCAAAATATGTGCAGGTATTGGTCCGTCGGCTCTAATTTTATCGCCATAGAGTTTTCTCAACTTAATTCTCACATATGCGTGCAAATACCGGTATAGCGAACTTAAATTCTCCCATAATTCGTTGAGGTCCGACTGAAATGTGTTGGAATCATAACTTTCCCTCCACAATTCGCCCGTGTCATTGAACCCTGTGTGAAGCATAAATTACCAAAACAATTTTTATGTCCGAAAAATTACACTATAAATTTCCATCATTATGCTGTTGCCGAATAATTAATTACTAATTAATTACTAATTAATTATTAATTAATTATTAATTAATTATTAATCAATTTGAATGCATATGCTAACGGTCATCAGTTGGTGAATATGGTTATGGTTATGGACCTTAAACTAAACTTACAAAAGGATATATAAAATGAAATCCTTTTGTTTATTTAAAATTAAATATTAAATTATATTTATTAATCATTCCTAAAAATGCCCTAAAATTTGATGCTATAATTTTATTTCGTTTTAAAGTTAATTAATCCTAAAAATATTTTTTGTCAAATGATGACACTTGTCACACTCTTAAGTCATTGAGAGTTAACATAGTGTCGATAATTTGTAAAATTTTACTAAATCTATTGTGGTTTTAACGGAGAGTTTTCATTATTTTCTAAAAACTCCAGAATATTTCTCAGCACATTGAACATACACATAAACCCCTCTAACGTGAACTCCCTCTAGCATGAATAACTTCTCTACCATGAACATAAGTTTAAGCCCCAGTAATAGAAATCTTTGCTATTTTGACCCCTCTAACGTAAAATCCTCTCTATCATAAAGAAAAATTTCCGCCGCAATATAGTCACGTTAGAGAGGTTTAAGTGTACACGTACCTATTTCTTGTTTAAGATACAAAAGAGCATTGATTTACTCGGAAATATTTGAAATTCTGAAAAATTATAGTTTCGAATCTTAATGAGTATTTTTAAATTATGGAAAATTAACACCGAACATAATCTACGTTAAGAATTAGTGTCAAGAATTATGAGTAATTTAGCACTACAAAATGGGGAATAATAATGCATGAACAATTGATGTGGGCATGAGTTTGCACCATACTAATTACCATTGAGTCGTGCCGCTTTATTACTCAATTCAACAAAACGCATATACATATCTCTCGACGGTTTTCCAGAAGTGTCTCTCCACGATTTCCACACATGAACTAATTCATCGTAATCGCGTGATTTCGCCAATATACGGGTTAAATCTGTCGAACAATGGTAATCGGCGTTAAAGAATTTGATATTATCAATAATAATAGTGACAATTGAATAGGTACTGAAAGCCGTACCGGGTTCTAATGCTAAATTACAATGGGCTTTTATGTGCCGTTCTTCGTCATCATACGCAACACTTTCGAGTTTATAGGGGCATATTTTGGCAGTGCTATAATTATTCTCCATATCTGTTAGTATCTCGTTGAGCTGTCCATTGTTGTCCATTGTTGTTTGAACATGTTTGAGATCAAATAAAACGTAAGGGCGATGTTTATTGTGTGCGCATTTATTTTGTTTTTTAATATACACTTATTGTTGGTTAATGGCAACGGAAATATCCCGGCAAATCCGTTGCCACAAAGCAAAAGTTGCTATTAACGAAAGAAAATTAACATTACGGTAATGGGAAATTTTTTTGGGAATGCGTGGGAATGCGTTGCTATAAACGAGATGTTACTGTTAATCATGTTGCTATTAACCAACAATATGTGTAAATTGTAAAGGTTTGAGTATATCCTTTTACCTCTTTGAGTTTGTCATTTGAAAGTGCAGATTTACCCAAAACGGACAGCATTTTGAACCATCGAACCACTAACGGATCGCGAAATTTCTTCCATGCAAATGCTGTCGCATTTTTCCACGACTCTTTTTGAAATGCCGCATATGACAATGATTGTTGAATCTGTGGTTTTACGGGGAAATAATTTTCAATGTTAAGATAATGAAATTTAAGCAAAATTTGTATTTGAAATATTCAATTAAATTCCCCGTCAATAAAAGCAATAATTTTCTATTATTAATACTCTATTAAATCGTGATTATAGTTTATTATATGATTGACGAATCAGTTGAATTGAAAAGTAATTTTACAATTCTCAGTTCAATTGTTATGTTTAAAAAAGTGTTGTATCATACCCGAGCTTAGCACACACCCGAGTTTAAGCATTAACTAAATAAATTGTCATCAGATAAGGTATACTCGAAGTTGAAATGCCACTTTTGGAGTACACATGAATCACGATTCTATTATCTATTATCAATGACCATAAAAATGCGAAAACACTTACGAGTCTATCTCTATTGGTCCGGGTTATGTTTGTGGCGAAATCCCATTCCGCTAACACAGATGCATAACATTGGTCTGATGCCATTTTGTTCTGATGACGAAGAAACTATTCAGTAATATATGCAATTAATGACTTTGAATTTATTCAAATTATTCATTAAATAATACTTTTCCTGAATTTAAAATTAGAAAATTATATTTTAATTTTAAATAATGATGTATGTATGATGTATGTATGTATCTCTAGAGAATTTCCGTGAAACTAAAATTAGTTAATTACAATTAATAATGCTCATAAAAGTGCATTTTCATCTCATATAATTAAAGTGTTATCATTCATTATCTCCATACATTAATTGCTAATAACTCAAACCTGAACAGCGGCGACTTCGTCTGTGTTATTACCACTGACATATTTCTCAGGCATTGATACGGCAAATCCATCGCCATTGTATTGAAATGAGACGGCGGCGATCACTTTGCTATAAATTGTTAATAGCAACACACAACTAATGTTAATTGTAACCATCATTTAATGCTTCTCACCAATAAACCAACAAATGAAACAATAAGTCCCCTCTCAACGATTACGTGAAATAACGAGTTTCGAGTATGTAACGTATGCATTCATATTTTTTTATTAGATGAGGTCAAGTGTAGTGTAGTGATGTTTAGGATAGGATTGTGGGGGATTAAATTCAAGCATATTCATCTGATAATGTAAAGAGATTACATAATAATACGGGTGCATTATTAAACATGTTGATTGATGTCGTCGGATACAAATCTTGTATTACTTCTGTTAGAGTTGCGTTTTGCCCGAAGCGTATGGTATTTCAATTTTATTCACTTCAAATATATTATTTCCTAATACCGGCTTTAAATTCCTTTATAATTCAATGTGATAATATTTGCCGATTGAAAAATAAATAAAATATCAGTCATGAATTATAACATTTATTTATTAAACAATTTAAATAAATTATTATCAGAGGTTTGCAAGAAGGGGAAGAGATTCAAAATTTTATAATTTTGTATAGGAGAAGGTTTAAATTGAAAGGGGTGGATATCCTTCTTTTACTCAAAGAGGTGCAAAGCAAATATTTTTTTAAAACTGCTTTAAATTTGCTATTTTTGCCTATTATCCAGACCCGGCCAGAGGTGGGGGTTAACTCCCTTCCCCCAAGAAAATACGAAAATGAAAAAATTGCTTA
>LBFL01013373.1:0-10721 GCA_000988845.1 Hypochthonius rufulus
ACCCCTAGAGAAAATTTACCCCCTACCAAATTTTGAACATTTTCCAAATTTATCTCCCCCCTCGGGACCCGAAAAAACCTATAGTCTGTCCGGGTCTGATTATAAAGTGATTCAATTGCTTTGTTAAAAATAATATAATATAAAACACTTTTAAATAACCGAATAAAATCATTATTAAACAAAAAGATATTCAATTATAGTGGTATCTTTGAAAAAATCGGGAGTTTATGTGTAATGAATATGTATAGATTATGAATATAAATATGCTACACGCAAATGTCACAAAATATACAATTGTCACGAATATGTATAAATTGTAATAAAACATAACTCTTGATGATGCAATTTCAATCGCATTACATAATGGTTTTGAATTTTGATTATTATTTTATATGCATTAATGTATTGATTATTTCTAAAGTATAATTATCTTTATAAAAAATTGTAATAATACGTGCACTGAAACATTAGTAAATCCCTATGAGTATATGACATACAAATGATTTTAAATTAATCATACCCTAAACTTTTAGTCGCATTTTTATGGAAATCTCAAATTGGAGCATAACATTATTAATATCTAAAGGGTGTGCCTTTTCGTGGACATCAGAGAGGACACAACACAACGCCCAAATGCTTATATGGTTTTTTGCTTAAATTTTACAAATCAAATTATACTGATACTGTCTAAGCTCAGCCATGAATGAGTTCGGATGCACTTTCACATATCCCTTTATAAATATGAATGAAGTTTAATATTTAAAAAAGTGTTTTATTATAAAAGATTTTATACAATAATTTTGAGTAAATTTGCATAATGTGAAACTGCATAATGTGCTTTAATTATTTATTCAACTACAGAATGTTCATTATTTGGGATTTGCATTCAATTAAACTTTAAACTATTTAAATGCTAATTAATAATTTTCAAAGTGAATGCATTTAAAAACATAAACGTATGATTAATTACTTTATTTATCACTTAAAATAAATTTCAATATTTAAAGTGCATGTAAAAGCCCTAAAACTAATGAAGCAAATAATTAATCATTTGCCACTGCAGTGTTCTGTTAAATTAATAATTTATTAAATGCATTTATTCATTAACGTCAGTTCAATTCCAATGGCAAACGAATCGATTAACCTATTGAAGACCCTTAATGATAGTCTCATAATATTCAATTTATCTCATTTAAGCAAAAATGGTAATGTATAAACTCATTTATAATTCATAATACAATTTTTCTATTCATTTCTTTTCAATAATATTTAATTTTAGAATCATTTATCAGCTCCAATTTAAATGCTAATGTAACATTAGAGGATCCAATATATGAATATGAATACAATTATTCAATATCATCGGAAAATCAAGTTTTGTCCTATAATAAGACGAAATCCCAAGAAAATTATCACGTAATGCTTGGTTTATGCGCATCATTTGTATTGCTCGTCGGAGTACTCATGTATTTAATTAACTATGCTCATAATGGTCCAAAACGAATTAATTACTCACGGATGACGCGCATTGTCAATGATTAAATCAATTAATCCAAAGGTGTGTATTATAAATATCAATGATCCGCATCAGAATATCCGGAATTATGTATTTTTTTTATCATTAATTACGAAAACACTTTACGCATTGATTAATAATCTTAATCCCAATGAATCGCATCCTATAAATTTAAGCATTTTTATTATCATATTCATTATAATTAACTCATAAATATGTAAAAAACAATAATATTATAATTCGATTAATCATAGTAAATCATTAATAAAAACTTATCTTTACATTACATGCTATAAGAATACACTAATATCTGAGCAAAAAATAAAGGGAAAGCACTGAACTATAATAGTTTCGAATTAACGCAAATTTTGTACGCATTTTTTGGTATCACACAATATAATCTCTTCACAATAAACCCCAATTTGTCGCTGCCAAATTACTCGACATCTCTAATGCATGCGCAATCTGTTCGGGAATCCCGTGTCTTAACCATAGTTTATGTAATTCAGCGTATGACTGTTCACAGAGATTTAAAGGATTCCCTCGAAGAAGTCCCTGATCCGTCTCACCGTACTCGTCGATGTATGGTGGTGCCATATAACAACCTTAAGTATGGTAATGGATAAATTAATAGTTAATTCGAAAAGTACTCAAAAGATTATCATGAAATATAGCAATTATTATAAATGCTAAACCATGATAGATGATTATTAAAATATGTGATACTATGGTGACTAACTGCTTTCTAGTTTAATCCCAGACATTTTGTTATATGTACAGATTATCCGAAATTAGCTGTCCATAGCCTTATCCTTATCACATGAATAAAAAATAATAAAAATTAATAGAGAATTAAATTAGAGAGATAAGAGATAAGAATAAATTTTTGCTTAAGATAAGGACAGCTATGAACGGTTAAACTTTACGTACGTATTCATGGACACTCTGTCGTTAGATTTTATCATAAAGAAAATTAATTTACAAAAATACTTTGAAAATTTTTAAAGAATTTTAAAACAGAAAAATGTATTCATAATCTAACATTTGTCAGTTTTTAAAATTAATTTTTAAATGTATAAATAATGTGAAACATCATCGATTTTATCCAATTTAAGCAAAATTATATATGCATTTTTCCAGATTTCTCTAATCCTGAACATTATGTATATGGACAAAGTCGGTCACATGGACACTGGAAATAACATGCCAATTCCTGAACTGTCCATGTACGTTCCCAGACAGTTGGTCACCCTACATTATACTGTTAGCTTTGAATTCTTAAAGTTCATTTGATTCCATTAAAATAAAAAATTCTGTTAATCCTTACGAATTCCTAATATAAATATAAATATGATAATTACCTTTAGTTTTACCCGTGAGGAGCAGTATTTTGCAGTCTCTAATTCTCAAGAACATGCCCACACCCGCACCACAAAAGTGGGCGTGATTGGTACACGCCCCGACCATTGTCCCTTCGAGATCCGTTTGGCAACAATAACTTTGAGAACAGAGTATAGCCCCACAGACCAAACACATTGTTGGAGATCGGCTGTCGTCTCCCTCTGAGTTCGGACATGTGAATTGAGAAACACCATTTATGAGTTCACTGTAATCATTCGGTAAATTAACTAATCTATTAACAGAATGGGGCTGAGAAATTCTTTTTGCGGGCATTTCGAGAGGTGATACAACGGCAGTTGAATTGTATATCAAATTAACGCGCGGATGTCGCGTCCAATTGAGTGACAATTGTACGAGTGAAGGACATTGTAAAAGTGATGAAAATTTCGATGATAGTCCAAGATACTGACATAATATACTAAATTCATCGATGGGTGATAATTGAGTTAAATTGTCTTTTAGTTTTGAGGGCGGAGATACGTTCGTAAGAAAATGAAAGAACAGCGCTGCTGAACGAAGATATGGCAATAGTCCTGACTTAACCATCAATGATATTTGTCCAGCATTGGGTATCGATGTGCGTGGAGAGTGAATTCCGGCGGAGATTAGCACATCAGAATAGAATTGCACTAAACATGAATTATCTTCAGTATTAACAGAATCTGTTTCCATAGGTTCTTCACTGAGATTTGAACCGTCATTTGTCAAAATAATCTAAATTTTAATAAAAACATAATTAAACACCATAATTGATATACCCGATGAGTCAGACACACATACCTGAACCATATTTAACATCAGCATCAAATGGACATAATTCCGGTCTCCCGCATTACCATTTGGCACTGTCGCTTTAGTACCAAAATCACCATCACTTTCGTTCGCGTAAAGGCATGGAGTGGTGATGATGAGCGTCACGAGAGTAAAGAAAGCGTCAATATCGAGACAACACATGGGGTTTGACAAATAATGGTCGTTTATTAGCAGAAAGCGTAATGTACGAATACAGTGACTGCTTAAGACAGTGTCATTGAAGACAGCACTACTTGAACCGATGTACCGGACTAGAGCCTGAAGGCAATTGTATTTGCGTGACGAAAGGTCACCGAATATCGGTTTATTTTCCACTCTTAGCATTCGTTCGATCGCATGGACTGTGTACGCACATGACCAATACGATATCAGAGATACGCGATCATCCTCTGTATTGGGATTCACTCCGAGAAATATCTAATTAAAGTTAATTAAAGTTAATTAAAATTAATTAAATTATATTAAATTATATTAAATTATATTAAATTATATTAAATTATATTACATTATATTACATTATATTACATTATATTACATTATATTACATTAAATTAGATTTATAATCATAATCAAAACTGACCGTGTAAATTGATTGAGAAAATAATTTCATAATATCAGTGAGAGATGTCGAAAGCTGTTCGCAACTGATAGTGTTACTTTGATATTTCGTAAAAAGCTTTTCGAACTCTTGTGCCACATCATCAGGTAATGATTTTAACACTTCAGGCAATGGCTGAGGCATCAGACGACATATGTATTTCTCTTCATTATCTTATTTTTAAAAAATAATCAATATAATTGTGTAAATAATTAACAAATATTACCGGTCATTGTTGGGTCTTTCAGCCAAACGGGTTGCACTTTCTCCACAGCGGCATGCATCGCGCTGAGCCAATTTGAGATTGAAATTTTCGATTCGATCATTCGGTTCTCTGCTGTATTTTCAACATTTAATGCCGGTATTATCGGCGTAACACAATTGCTAAGGCATTCACAAAGTGGACACAAAAATTCACTTTTATCGACATCAAAGCTCACGTGTCTACCGTAACGAATCGGACGGCGCCGCTCTTTCGCAAGAACATTCTCAAAAAACTTTTGCCAACAGTCGCTGTGCATCACATGACCACACGTGCTTATGTGTGGTCCAATGTATAGATCTGATGTCACAAATAACGGGTCAATTTCACCCTCTGTCGTCAATTTTTTGTCACGATTCTTAGACAATACTGTTGACCTTTGAACAAATGCCGATAATACCATACATCGACTTCCCATAGTCACTTCCTGTTCCTCTCGACACAATATACATGTATGTACTTCACTATTAAATGACTTTCCTCTTTGATTGGGGCCGATCGCAATCGGATCGATATCATCCAAATCGTCCGGTAATTCCATCATAAACCCATCACCACACGACACACCCTCTTCAGTTTCTTTAAAGAATTCCGCGTGTTCCTTTATAAAATTCTTTTGCATCGCAGTCATTTGCGCCATAATACGTGCTCTTCGCGCGGCAGCGATATCCGAATTCCTTTTCCTATCCGAATGATCCTTTTTTCGTTGCGGTTGCATCGGATCATCATCCGATACAACATCAGTCAATAGTTGCATCGGATTTCCCTGTTTTAACTGTACAATTTCATTAAATTTCCTAATGACCCATCGTAGTAAATCTTTATGTATATCGACTCTCGAGCATTTCGTGCATTCCTCGAGTAACGCATAAATCCCTTTATTAATACATTTCTCAGTAAACATCACATCAGAAAACGTCCCTTTCATTTCCTCGTGCAGCGATACTCCAATCAAATGTAATACTTTCTCAAATTGTGTTTCAGAGAATGAACTCGCGTGGAGATTACACGTTCTTTTAAGGACAACGTATAGAATGTGTATCATTATATCCGATGTAAATAATGCTGTAATTGTAACAAATTGTGGCGCAAAATCGGGAGGAACCGGCGGAGGACAGCAGATGAGTTCCTCATGATTCAGTCTCTTGCGTTTGATATGCGCCTCTTCAGCGGTTGACTGATCCTGTCGTGTGTAATGATAAAAGAATGGATTAAAACTTCCATAATAATCCGATTTCAGTTCATATTTGCCGGTCGCTGTTGAATTTGCGGGACGCTTAAATGCCGCGACTTCATTAATAAGATCCTCGATACTGAAGTCATACGATTGCGTCTCTTTTGGTAGACATTTGACGAGTTCAGAGTGAGTCATCGGCTCCATCGATAGCCATTGTATGATCTCTCTTTTAATTTTATCCTCAACCGTTACTGTCCCAATTCCCGGAACAAACCGTTCGGACACAACAGTCAGGATCAACCCTAAGAATTCCTCGACGAGTGAAATGGTCTGACGGACAAAATCCTCCTCCGGTTTCCGTGTAACCCCTTCATAATTCTCCTGCGCCCAAAACAATAGACCGAACTTATTAAGAATGTGTATTAAATATTCGTTCGGATCGATTCGTGCGGCTCCAATTTGAAGCATTAATATATCGCGATCATACATTTCATCCCTTAAACGTGAATTATGGTAAAAGTAAATTTGATTCACGAGTGAATATCCGTTCCTCCGCCACATTCCGGCTCTAAATTGTGCAATCATCACCTGAGTTCGCAAAGGTAATTCCATTAATTGAAACGGTAATGGTTTTTTCCCGACCATAAAATTAGGATCCAAATAATTCAGGTCATACTTTCCCAATTGTAGTATTAAACCCGCCGCGAGACGCGACAATGGCAAGTGAATTGTTACGGGCATTGAAGATACTTCATAATCAATGCAATTGGCACGATACCCGCACAATTCCCATTCTCCCACACTTATTTTCCCCATTAAATCAGTCAATTCCTTAAGCGTTTGTCTCAACGCTTTGATGAGTGTGATTCGATCAGCTGAACACCATTCAATTACTAGTGAAAT
This sequence comes from Hypochthonius rufulus, assembly GCA_000988845.1. Lineage (NCBI taxonomy): Eukaryota > Metazoa > Arthropoda > Arachnida > Sarcoptiformes > Hypochthoniidae > Hypochthonius > Hypochthonius rufulus. The sequence goes on from LBFL01013373.1 coordinate 6,671, forward strand.
GAGAGGTGCTAACTTCAGCTGTAGGTTAATGCCGGTTTCCCATTCCGCCTCAAATTCCACGTGTTGCCCCACTTGACGTAAGACCACATCCATACCCTGCATCCACACCAATAGTTCCACGAGAGAAGTCACTCCGTGGAGAAAGTTCTTTCGCAGACTCTCACTCCATTCGACGGGTTTCACTGCCAATAAATATTTCAAATCGAATAAAATATACTGCGACCGTTTGAATGGCTGAAGTGCATTGTGGTTCCGTTCGAACGCCAATTTCCCGTCGTGATTCCGATGGCGCCCGCATTCACTGATAAATGTCTTTAGTAATACAACAATAGCATTATCCTCGGCGATTAATGACTGCGCCAGTGTTGGGACCGTAAAGAGCTGCACTGATAATGATGTGATTGATACTGCATGTTCGTGATCATCGGCAATGAAATCCTTCATAAGTGTTCCATAATTTCGGGTAAAAATTTTTGCGAATTCCTTTTTGCTCTTCGATTCCATCAAAAGTCCGGTAATAAATAACTGATGCCACTGATTTCTCATCGATTTCCACAATTGTGTGTCCGCTTTCATTATACGTTCGAGAAGCGGAAGTGGTGACTGATATGATCCTTCAGATTTTACGATACCATCGCTGTCAGTATTTTCCTTCGTCATTAGAATTTCTGCAAAAATAGACCGAAATGCTTCGCAATATCCAAGAATCTCCTGTAACCATATTAATAATCGCATCGAAAATGTTTGATGCGCGATTATATCAGTATGCATCACATCGACCCGAAGAGGTTTACTCCCGTGACGTGAAGTGATACGTTCAATAAGTGACTTGACGTGTGAACACGCAGTGAATTGTGCACATTTAACAATACTTCGCCCCTCACGATCAATTGTTGTAGCATAATCAATCGCTTCCTTTTGTGTACAGTCAATTGCACGGTTGAGAGTGGTAATTACCTGTTCATAGGTATGTACCTCATCATTGAATAGCATAGTTGCATAAGTGTCTGAATCGGCATCACTCGTGTCTGATTTGTAACTCAAGTCATTGGGCAGATGCAGATTATTGTCCCACGTTAAGATCTCAAAGCAATAGTATAGAACTGCTCTCATCACGAGTCGAGTCCTGTCAATTACACTGTCAAATTCGGAGGGAACTCTTTGCAAAGGTTCTAATGTATCGACAGACTTTAAATATAAATAAATAATTAAATTTTATTTATTAAATAATAATCTAATATCATACTTCCGACAGAACACCCTGTACATGAGTATCACAGTACACATTGGATTTCCATGCTTCTCTATCACCACAATCACAATATCCGCCGCCGCCGCTCATACTCATCTTATAACGGTGATTACGGTGTTCACTGAAAAATAATCAAAAAGTTATTTCTTTTAAAATTAACTTTAGAATTTCATATTTTATTTATATTTTAGCATTACTTTAAAAACTCTTTAAATGTTTAACCTCAATATACGTGTATTAAAAGCTTTGACATTCGGCCAAAAATCACTAAAAATTTACATAATGATAGTTCATTGAAAATAGCATTTACTTTAATACTTTATTTAGAATTAATACATTAAACTTAATTAATGTAATATTCTCCATAACGTAAACAAATCATTCGATCAGAGTCATAAAAACCTTTTTTATTGCATATATCATTATAACATAAAACTCCTCAAATATAAACATAAGTTTCCGATCGTAAAATGTTTACGATAGGTTTATGTGTATATAAATATTGTATCATTACCTGTGCCTGAAACAATCGACACAAATGACACATGTCGGGTCCAAACCACAGTCACGACACGAGTACGTCGGTTCACCCGATTTAAACACGCGTCCGCAGAGCATCGGCGGATCATCACATTGTTTCAGTTTATTAAATATACTTTCGGGTGAATTGACATTCGTAATGAACCGTTCGAGCGGTACGATGAGATCATTACGCATAATAACCTCATCAAAACTGATATTTAAACAGTCGCAGTTATTCTTCGGTGCGAATATCCGTGGCACGTGATGAGCCCAATATTTACGTAAATCTTTCACTTCCATCATACGATTCTCGTGTTTCTTAAGCCACTGCTGTGCCAAATCATCGTGATAATGCGTATGTACAGTTCCAATTAATTCATTGTCACACATGACGATGCATAAATTCTCATGTAATTTCTCTCTTTACGATTATTCTCATATACAAATTCGCTTATCTAATGAATTGGAAATTCAATTAAAAAACATTATCATGAAATACCATTTAATTTATACAAATGTATACGCATCCGACATAATCAATAATTATCGGAGAAATGATAACATTTTATATATAATATATGTGCGCACTTTTAATACATATAAAAATTTACATTATTTCATCATTACGCTGCGCAATTAATTTAATCATAATTAAAAATTCCATCATAAAGTATCACAAAATTCGCAAATTTACCTTTAGTTTAATCAAATTAATATAATCTTTAATTATATTGCAATATCCTTATGTTGGGAAAAACATATGATTTTATATTCGTATATATTATTATATTAATTTTTTAATATTCCGTTACGAATTACATTCGAATAAATAATGAAACTGTTGATTTGTTTTGAGTTCACATTAATTATGGTTTTACTGATTAATTATAAATAATTATATAAATAATAATCACAGTTTAGGATTAAATAAATCGGTATGTAAAATGAAAACATTTCACGACACCATATTATGTATTATGCCAATTATTACAGTGCAATTCTCGCTCATAATACTCTTATCACAGAGATGGCGCTATTACCACTGAAGGGTCATGGCCCGTGTGAGGGTCTTACAGTTTCAGATAGAAATGATCATTTTAGCCTAGACTAATCACTAGATTAGACTAACCGAGGCTAAAGACTAGACTAACCGAAGCTAAAGACTAGACTAACTAAAGCCAAAGACTAGACTAATGACTAAAGAAAATTAAAAATACTACTAATGACTAAGACTAAAGCTAAAGAAATTTTGAAGGACTAAACTAAAGACTAATGGCCTTTAGTCTTTAATTTAGTCCTTTAGTCGTTTATATAATATATAAAAAATTGAAACGTAGAAATTATATATTTAACATTAATAACATTTGATATATACGTATATACTTTAGTCGTTTATATAATACAGTAATTCGATACTTAAATTTATTTTATTGCAAAAGAATAATGTTTGTGATTATTATTCTTTTTTAAAAATGCCAGAATCATGATTATGAGTAATTTCTCATGATAATCATAAAACTGATATTAAAAAATCATTTCGAAGTGAATATTATATTAATGTAAATAATTAAAATGTAAATTATGTAATAGCGAATTCAGTCTCAAAATAATAGATCTTTAAAGTATCATAAAAATATACATAAAAAAGACAATTATAACAAAATCGGGTGATTTAATTTCTAAAAAAGGAACCGATTAAATAAATCATCAATTAAATCTCAAATGTTATTAAATTTGTGGAATAAATATAAAAATAACATTTTTAAATAAATAAAATTGTTTTTATGTAATTTTATGACGACTAAAATATTTGACTAAAGACTAATTGCTTTAGTCGTCGACTAAGACTAAGACTAACATAAATTTTAGTTTATGCGACTAACGACTAAAGGAAAAATTAGTCGGTTAGCCTTTTGATCATCTATAGCTCCAGACCCTGTACTTTAAAAATTGTTTCGTTTGAGAAATTTGAGATTTTTCTTGAAAACGGAATAAACAAAAAAATCTCATTCATTTAGAGTCAAATTTCGATATTTTGTGTTTGGATTAACGGTTAATGATTATCGTATTTTTTCTGAATTCAGTAATATGATATATACACATGTACAGTGAACTATGTATAAGGTGAACCATCTATACGGTGTACATCGCTATACGGTGTACATCGCTATACGATGTACGGGTTTTGCTGCACCACAACTTTTTGTATGCACCATAATGTTGAAAATTTATGGTTACGGTGTACACTCCTTACTGTGTACAAATCTATGCGATGTA
>LBFL01013414.1:2064-13180 GCA_000988845.1 Hypochthonius rufulus
CAAATAATTATGACCGGAGACAAATAATGGTCATTTGTGATGATTCATCATTAAAGTTAATATATACTCCATTCACATATACCGTTTAACTTTAAAATCTGATTTTATATGCAAATTAATTATATATTTTTAACTAAATTGTAGATAATTAATTATAAATAATTAATAATAGAAATTTAAATAAAAATATTCTATTTTAATATAATGGAAAATATGTCCCGCATTTAATGAGGTATTTCTTTTCTGATATAAATCGTTAGGGTTTAAACACATTTCAGTTAGTGTTAGGATATCCAAAACTATTACAGAACAGACCGAAATTTTCAATGTCATTGCATAACATAAGGAACCCTAAAGTTTGAGATGCGATAACTTTATTTTTAATCAAAAATAATAACTTTTGAATTTTAATTTTCTATGATTATCCGAAATTTATTTAAAATTCAAATTGAATTAACTATTAATTATAATTGATATTTATTAATTAAATTATTGTCCATAAATNNNTTATGATTAAACTTAATTTAAGAAACGATGGAACTTATGTAATTAATGCGTTTCTGATCATTGGCATTGTGACATTTTATTGTGAATATTTAAGTTTTTATGTCGCAATATTACAATGTAAATGGCCACACGTGACTAATTTGAATTATAAATTATCATTATCATTCATATAAAAGTAATGATTATTTCAGATATTCATATACTCGGAGATGTAAATTAATACATAAGCAAATCAATAATTACATTTAAATCATAGATTTAATTAATATTGCATTACATTTAATAGTATTTTATTCATTATAAGTTAATTATTTATCCGAATTTTGTAAAAAATTATTTTCCACGATCATTTGGAGACTCTCAATGAGTTTATTCTCATTGCGTTTTATATCATTCATTAGTAACTAAAATACAATGACATAATTAATAGAAATTAATATATAAAATTTTAATATAATAATTACCTTTTCAAAAAGCGTTAATTTACTCATTCGTCGATATACACATTTACGCGGTTTTCGATATTTTGAAGTATTTAATTCTTTTCTCATATTCGATTTGCCATTTCTTGGAATGCATTCTCTTTTATTGTCACTATTATCAGTTAATTGTGATTCATTTATTTCAAAAGATTTTTTCGCATCTAAAACTTCGACATTTTTACTTTCTGATGGTATATCATTTGCTTCGGAATTATGTGTCTGTGAAAATGGTGGTTCCGCAACACTCATTACTGTAGATTCAGTAAATGGTTTAGTGACATTCAATGAGTCATTTACTTCAGTATCCGAATGACTTTCATCGGAATCATATGCTAATAGAAGTTTAAGCGAATTACTCAGTTCCTTATGATCCGTCACATTATTTTGCGTAAACATCACTGATGCATCATTCTTTTGATCATTTTCATTGATTTTTTCCGATATTCCATTATCATTAATATTCTCATTTTTTTGAGCATCATCATCATCATCATCATCCACGATTTCTCCATCTTCAATTTCATCATCAATTCGATTGCATTTCTCAATTATATTTGTATCATAATTCATCACATTGTGACGAATATGTTCGGGTCTTTGATGATCGTCATCATGTTTTTGATTATTAACTTCATGTTTCTGATTATTATTATCATGTTTTTGATAACAGTTATTATAATTTCTATTAAAAGACTTTCGATTATTTTTAAAATGTTCAAATTTCCTTTTCCTAAAATTGTTGCGGCATTTGAAAGAGTTGTCTCTGAACGGCGCATTCCTTTTCATACTCTCGATAATCTCCATTTTCCTTTGGACATTGTCTTTCGTCGGATATTTGACTCGTCTTTCGTTTCTCCATTTTTCTATATCTTCGGGTGTCTCTAATGATATAAATACATTTTTATAACAGATTAAACGTGATGCGGAATCATGAATTTCGGGATTCGATTGTTTCATTTGTTTATGAGAATTGTCATTATCGCGTGACTTAAATCCTTTGTGTGTTAATTGCATATCCATCCTCTGATTGATTTCATTAAATTGTAATTGCGTTACATTTGTCTGTGATTTGTCATTCCATTGCTGAACCCATTGTTGGTGATAATCCGATTGTGGTTTGAGCCACGGGAGTGACGCATTTTGTGAATTGTCACGAAATCCCCAATTAATTGACCCCATCGATGGTGACGCCGGTGGTCGATAATTGAAATTTGCCGATGGAAACATCTGTCGTATCAATTAATTGCCATTAAATTCTATAATTTCAATTTAAATGCTTTTAAATAAACATATGCTTTTTAATAGAGTAAAGAAATTGCAATATTTAATTCTGTCCCTTTTTACTATTTCTTATATATTAACAATTATTACAAACAATGTTTAGATTATTCTATATTAAAAGGTCTAAAACTTACGGTAAGAGTTATGTTATTTACGATTCTAAACCCCAAAACTCTATAAACATGCGTTACAATAAACACGCGTTCAGTTACCATAACAACAAATACAAGCGTCAGATGATTTGCGTAAACAGAATTTACTCAAAACCATTTAAGTAACACGTTAATCATCAGCGTAATTTATCTTAAATAATCGTATATCTTAACTGTTCACAGTTAACACGTTTTTATAGATTCGCCTTTAAAAAGTTAATAATAAAATCGATATTTTGTAAATTACACGTATCGCTGTTAATGGCCTCAACAAAACAATTAATCGGACGATTATCATCGAATACAATTTATTTATCGTTAATATCTTCAATTGGTTTAGTGTTATCTCTTTACACAATTTATGTCGAAATTAAATTTCAAAATAATCATAATTATCATGCGTTATGCGACATAAATTCATTCATCAGTTGTACTTCAGTATTCTCTTCGAAGTAATATCATTTTAATTAAATTGTTTAGTATTTATGTATTAATATTCATTTATTTCATATTTATATACATATAAACCTCTCTAACGTAAACGAACCTTTAGATGTGATTCGCGTCACTCAAATCATATAAATTTTTTCTTAGTTCAAACTATAATGTAAAATCCTCTAACGTAAACATATTTCTACCGCAATATATTTACTTTAGGGTGGTTTATGTGTATTTTTCTAATATTAAGTCAAATGTAAAGTCAAATTGAATTTTGAATGTTTATTCTAAAGTTTATTATAATAGAATTTTCTGTTTTAGTTTATCATAATTTATTTGTAAATGTTTCTGATTATATAATTGCATTTAATTATTAATTAATTAATTAATATATAATTAATATGTAATTAAAATATTTTCTATTTTCTCAGATATGGCAAAGGATTGGGACTTTTACCATCGGATTCACTCTTTAATGTGGCGAATCCCGTGTATGGTGTACTCTTTTACACGTTCCAATTAATAGTTGCGAATGTAGCTCATTCCAATCGTTTAATCACACAGTTTTACATATTCAATGCCATAATAGTGAACATAAGTTCAATATATTTGGGTTTTGTAATGGCATTTATTATACGTCAGATATGTTTGGTTTGTATCTCCACGTATATCATTAACCTCTTAATGCTAATATTTGGTGTTTCACGATATCGTATTATTTCTAATTTTAAGCGTCATAAGAAAGACTAATGTTTTAATTATTGAATTAATTGAATAAATGTGATGATCGTAAATTACTTAATATAAGATTTTTGTTGTTTTCGTCGGGTTTTTAGTGGTCTTTTGGTAGGATTTGGTCTTATATTATGTCATTTACGATATTTTTTTTGTAATTTATTTATGATGTTTATTAAATAAATTAAAAATATTTAATGTATTAATGTTCTGTAAATTTTCACTGTACACAAATAAAATTAAAATGCATATAAAATATTTAAAAAATATTTTTAAAAAAATACTTTAATTGGTGATTACAAAAGTTCTCCCCAAAGCATGAATGAACTTTGCCATACCCGACCTGCGCATGCACCATCGGCCAAAGATCTGTTACCATCACTGTGAACCTTTTCCATGATAAGCATTTCTGTGAATGAATTCATATGAACGGTGTATGTGTGAGTGTATTGTTTCGAGTGTTGTGCTTCAGTGACTTAAAATTGATAGTGTTGAACATTAGTGAATTGCTTCGTTTAGAGACTATAAACAGGATACTGATTAAGGGTTTTACTTAATATTAATCTCATTTAACAGTTAAAATGATAAATTTAAACTGATTTTATCATAAAACATTTCTGAAAAACTTTTGACAAAAGTTTATTTTTATTGAAATTCCATTTGAATATATCGAATTCGATAAAAACACCATCATATTGATTTAGTAATAAAACTCTTTAATTACTAATAAATTAATAAATAATAATAAATAATTATTAATCACATGAATAATCATAATCAATCATGTGATATGATTTATTTAATATTAAACACATTTGTACTGTTTATTCGAGTGTATATTGCGTCTGAGAACATCAATTTAAAAGGTAATATGAACAATTTTTTACATTTGTATCCCGGTGCTTCGCACCATTTAGTTATACCGTGAAAACGATTATATGCATCAACCAATTTCAATGCCCAATTTGTGAGGCAAATTTTAGAGATTGAAATTAATTAAATGCATGTGTAACCCTATATATGCATATATAACCCTATTTTATTATTGCATTACAAATATTTCGAGTATATTATTTCGAACTCATTATTCATTTAATTTTTTTAAATTAAAAAAATGTATATTTACAAATGATACATTTTTAATGCGATTTCTATTATTGAGTATTACTTTTGCAGAGCATTTGTGGCATGATATGAGTGTAATTATTTGAAAAGTTTTTATATTTATTTAATTTAAATAAATTCTTAAAACTAAAAAATTTTTTGGCGTGAAACAAAATGATGATAAATATAATGTAAAAATGATTAATTTGAGGAATTTTTCGTGCGAAAAAATCGGAAAAATCTCAAAACATCTTCAGGCATCTCTGATCTCTCATGCTAATGATAGTCTGAGACGAGAAAATCATGTGAAACTGTTTTCGTTTATAATAAATTTCAATGATTTTTATCGAAAATGCGCAAAACTCAATGAGAACATAATGTTGAAAAACGACGGACATTTCCATATCCATTCCGACCCCAGTTTTTTGTCATTGGGATTTAACCGTATTTCACCGTATAAATCGCTTATTCTTTATGCCTCAATTGATCCGCTCTCTTTTCTCTCTGTGAAATCTGAAAATCTGCTTTTTGTACATTCATAATGTAAATCTTTTCGTTAGACATATATATACAGGAGACACGCATTTATATTTATTTCATATAAGAATGAGACACGTGAACCCATGTGTTGTTATATATTTTCAATTTTGTCTGAAACCAATTGCATAGGACCGAATTCCCGAGTACCGAATACGTCAATATCCATGGACCCTCTGACTCTGTCGAAATTGAATCCGAAATGACAATGCACGCCCTTTTCTCCTCTTTTCTTCTCTGTAAAATTCCTTTTATATGTCTCATTCTCTATTTTTCTCTTCTCCCGTAACTCGCATCACACATACACCCATATGCACGTTACACGGAGCGGCATTAAACGAGATTATCTAACAAATCTCGACCCCGAAGCCGAAGCTCATGTCCGCTCTCGTGGTACAATCATATTAGCCCTGCAACAGGCAAAGGATCGCACTATGAATAGATGCGGGGGTATGAAAGTGGAGAACAATTTAATTGCCATTGTACATGAGAGGGGTTAAGTTTAATACGCTGAAAATTCAATAAAAGCACTGTTCAATTCAATTGAAAACATCAATCGGATACTACAGTAATAGTTCTTTATATGAAAAAGAATTTGAGGGGATCGGCAAAAAGTGAACAAATATCACATATCAGTGCCTCGAAAGCGATAAAATTATAAAATAAAACTCATAATTTAAGTGCCCCCAAACTTTATGAAAGTCAATATTTGCAGACAAACATATGTGAAAGTATACATATATATATACGTATACATATACATACATACACATATATATATTCCTCATTTGGCTCTTCCGCTCTCAGAACGACAAAAGTTTGTTTTTATCATATTTTTCACTAATTTCTTATCCCTTTAGATTTACACATCACAATATTTCACTTTTGAGCTCAGTTAAGCGCGTAATTATCTCTATTTCTTAAGTACTTTTTGCCCTTTTTGTACCGTCAACGCACACATTATATATCTTTGTTTTAAAAGAGTTAACACCGCTCGCGGCACGAGAAACGGGTCTTAAAGATATCGGATGGAGTATTATATAGTATTGTATGGGGAAAAATGCTGATATACACGTGAACAGAAAAGGGATCGGATAGGATCGTATGGGATCGGATCGTGTTGAGCATAACACATGTATTGCTATGGTAGTTTCTTAACTGAATCAGTTAGTTAAAGAGAATGGCAAATCTCATTTGTGGTACGGAATGCGATGCCAGAACAGTATGAACATTGAGATTGCTGAGAGAACACATCGATCACTGCGAGAAGGCATTCGTTAAGGCACGGAGTTTTGGGGAACTCTTTTAATATGTTCAAAAAATGCTTGTATTGTACCAAAGATTAAGTATTGATTATGTGATAATTGCATCGTTATAACACTAAGCATTGGTTATTACCCCTAAAGTATTAATTATTATTCATGTATATCTTATAAATATCTAAAAATCTGCTCCAATTTTGAAGTAAACTTTTACTTTTCAGTTAATTAAAGTTCTAAATTTACAAAATTTTAGCACTTAAAAAACGTTAATCGATAACTTAAGTATGATTAACTTAAAAATATTAATTAATTTTGTTAAAACTTCGGAAATAATTTATCATCATAAATGCTTATATCCGTTATAAATAAATAAATTGCACATTTTTCCTTAAAAATTCCAGTTTTGGTTTTCTAATCCCATTATACGCACACCTAAAGTGCTGATTATTCCCAAAAAGTCTGACCCTTAACATCCGCAAAGGAAAATGAGAAAATAAAGGAAATAAGAAATTGAGACAATAGGAAAATAGGAAAATACGGACAGTGAATGAAGAAATAGGAGATAAAAAAGAATAAGAGAAAAGAGGTTCCGAATAAAATTATCCCCAAAAGGTGTGTGATATAATAATGCAATGCTTGTGTTATGTTTAAGACTCTCATACTGAATCTAGACTTATCTGGACTCATCTGGACTCTGCATGAATTCATCCATAATAAGAGAAACAATACCGTCAGTTTTGTACAAAATAAGAACATATTCCTTAGTAAAGTGTAGTACAATACCGCTCATTGTTGTTACCACATTAGCACTCTGTTTATATAAATGATGGTGAGAAAATACAGAAAATTATCATCGTAAATGATCGCAGCAATTGGTTTGTGTATTGTTTAGTATTAGAATGATGAAAGAGTGAGAACATTGCGAGTAAAGGCGGAAAATGGTCTTTTCACAGAGACCACCGGAACATTGTGCGGTGAACAGGCATTTCGCATTCAGTTTTACACACTCAAAGAGCTCATAAAAGAAATTATTATTAAGAATTATAATGATTATTTTTGTTGCACCTCAACATTCTCTGCACTCAGTGATTGCGAAGGCGGTCAATATAAATGGTGTTTTTTTCGGTATTTTTCGGTAAATGATAAAAGAAACTAAATGAGAGTACGATTTTTAGGGTCGAAAAATGCCACAATACGCGTTAAGCTTAATAATAATAGAGTTGAAAAATTTTTATTTATTTTCTTCGTACAGATGAGTCTTTAGATATTTATCTCATCCCCACCGTCTCTCGCTCCGTATGAGTGATATCCTTTTGCATGTTAAGGGCTGTTACGTCTTAGAATGAAACAATTAACCTCTCAGCATGAAACTGCCACTATCATGATATTAGTTAAGGCTTTCCTCATGCCGTACCCCCATCCTCATGACCTCAGGTCATTCGTACTCATGGTATTAATTAAGAGCGAGAATAAAGCGAACCGAATAAGAGTTAACTCACTGCACGTTGTTTTTCTAATCGACCATCGGCGTCGTGTTTAAGGCTTAAGACTGTGAAAAATAAAATAGAAAAATATGAAATGTTTTCAAAATACAAATGAAATTATATTTTACGCTCACGAAAAGTATATTTATCTTTTTATATTATTACATTATATAACATTATATAACATTATATAACATTATATAACATCAATATTATTATATTCATTAAATTTTTTGTTATATTATCACATGAAAAGCGATTTTTCTCTAATCTCTTTGTTTCTCTTTAATTCACAGGTTTACATCAACAATAACATCAGTGTCTGCATTTCTGTCCAATCATTACAATGGTCAACATGATTTGTTTAATGATGATCACAGTTGCGATGCATCTTCGAGTATGCACCGCGTTGGAGAACATCAATTTTCAAGGTAATTAATTGCATCACGCGGTAAAGTATTGCTGTGTGAATGGATCGGATGATGAACCATAATGAGCAGCAGAAGCATAAGAGAAATGAGAGTTGTATAATAGCATTTTTGATGTAAAAATCGATATTAATCGACTTGCATACCCCCATCCCCCCATCCCCCACTCAAGTAGGGACTAATGAACGTGTGTATTGTGATAAAAGTTTGGATTAATGCAATATTTTCGGTTAATATACTTCCACATATACACCAATGGTATTGTTATACTGTGTACTGTGTACTGTGTATTGTTGTACTGTGTACGTTTACAGAAACGTATGTATGAGCACTTATCTTTTAATTGATGGTAAAAATATGTGAATTAATAAATAACATTAAAATTACATAACATTATCCAGTTTTAAATCATTTTAATCGGAGTAAATTAGCTATGGTGTCATATAAAATTATGGGCGTAAATTTATTTGATTTTTCACGGATAAATTGAAAATTCATAAATTGCAAATTTATGACCCGCATTTTGAAATTCACTCGCATGAGTCGAATAAATTATCTATTATTATCTATTATTATCTTTTTACTTACAATGAACTCGAAAATTCTCAATTCCATGACATGTTTTGCCCCATAAGACCCTTTACCTTTATCCGTACTGATGTATTGGATTTGTAATCGATTATTATTATTACTTTATTTAACCGCATCATACACGATGCAAACCCAATAGTGATGTGCCTGTGGGAAACGGTATAAACTGTGTTATATAAACATAGTTAATTTAGGAAATATTTCGTGTGAACGAAAAAATAGGAAAACATCTCTTTTTCAGGCATCTCTGATCTCTGATGCTGATGATCGTCTATGACAAGAAAATTATTTGCGCTAAAATTGCTGCGAGTATAATGATCATTCATCCGTAACTAATGTTTAGAGGGGAGATGAGCGTATACCTCATAGTGTATACCTTATAGTATATACCTTATCATACCTTTATACACATTTTTTAGTTTACGCTCAGAGTTTATGCTATAGAAATGTATGATTAATAAAAAATGGTATATGAAACCTGAGGGATCAGTGAAGGAAATTTTCCCTCTTTTTATATGTGATATTAGTTTTATAGAATACAATTCCCCACTCTCACCCCAATTTCTTAACACTCATTCATTTCGGTGCTTTCAGTACAGAGACATAAATAAGCAGTTTTAAATTACAGAGAATCCATAGTTAAAGAAGAATCTAACTGTTGACGTACCGTGACTTATAAGTTATAAGTTATAAAAAGGGGCGACAAATGATGCCATACTTAATATTTTTGCGTATTTTAGCGCAACATCCTCATCCCCATACCGGTGCATTTGAATTCCCCACATTTTTCTTATATTTGCGTTATTTCAAAGCGCTTACACATCACATCGCATCTCTGCTCTCCGAGAGTTATATTTTATTGAAGTTTAACTCACAGCTAAGGGTGGGATCATATTGCACTGCTTAATACACTAAATACTTAATACCAAATAACTTGAACGTAACTTATATTCTCAAGAGTGCAGTTTATCATATTATTCGGGTTCTGCCCCCGTAAAAGATATTAAATTACTTTTTTGAACATCTTATGACTTACGTTATACTCTGTATATAAAGTATAACCCCTAAAGTATAAACATTCTCTAGAATTGTTTAGTCTTTAATATCATCATATCACACAAATCCTATTTACATATTCCAAATTGAAAAATAACATGTAATTAGTAACTTTAAATATAATTTTTTAATATTTAACTCCGTTAATGATATAAAATATCATTCAACACCTTATGTTAAAGTAATTATGCATAATGCATCTTTTATTACGTTTATTGCATTTCATTGTATCAGTGTTCCATTACATTAATAGCATTGTGCCATTACAAGACAATTGTTCATTTAATTGATCCGCAATGATACACGTTAAGCATAAAAATAGGGTAAAAACCGCATGTATTGGAGTGTATTATGTTCATATAAACCTTCGATAATATAAACCTCATATTATACGGCACACAAAAATAGGAAGAGACAGACATTGAAATGCATATTGGATAATGTAAATGTTTTTTGGGAATAATGAATCTGTCCTTTTTGCATGAAAACTCATGAAAACCCATTATTATTATTCCACTCGACGCTCTCCAATTCCATTCCTCCTCTGAAGAGTCCTCCAATTTTGTTGAGCTCTTTCCCTGGTATTTGAATACTTAAGTACGTGCTCAATTAATGGGACGATGACGCTCCCGATTATACCAAAACAATGGCTCTGCCCAAAAATTCGGGTATAATTTTGGAAATATTCAGCCTCAACATAAGCGTCTATTATATGCCATAAATGAAAAATTGTGAAAATTCTAGTCATGGAAGGGAATGACTCTTTCGGAACTCTCCTCTTTTACTTTTCTTTATTCTGTTGCATATGCTAAACTTATAACGCGCCCACTGTTTAAAGTGTATATTATATAATTCGTCTGACATTTGCCATAAGCATAGAGTCAAATGTTAAAGCATTCCTTTAATATTAGACATGCAGACTCAACTTTCACGCAGAAATTCTTGTGGCAGTGCATTTCATCTCCTCTCTCTCCTCTCTCTCTCCTCTCTCTCTTCCCTCTCTCTTCCCTCTCTCTTCTCTCTCTCTTCTCTCTCTCTTCCCTCTCTCTTCTCTCTCTC
>LBFL01013448.1:8308-21081 GCA_000988845.1 Hypochthonius rufulus
TTTTCTATTTCAACTCCAATTTTGCTATTAATAAACTGCAGTAAAAATTAGCCACTTTAGACTAGCATTTTGGAACCGTCTGTACGGTCCTCTAATATAATTTAAGTGATATTTTTGTGAATATTTGATTATAATTGCAATATTTGTGATTAGGAAAAAGTATTCATTCATCAATACCCAAATCGATACACTGTAATACCTCTGCAAACATAACTCTATCATCATTATCATCATCGACTATCGCGGTATTAACGCAATCATCGAATAAAGTAGTGGTGAAGAAAGAGCTGAGGAAAAAGGAATTACCACCGTCAGATTCACAAATACTCACACATCAGCATCAAAATCCACACCCTCCGATTGCTCTTCATCTTGAGTCATCCAATTCTGGTGCCACAAACTTTACCATTCACTCTGCGAACCCATTGAGTCTAACACAGCCACAGTCTCTTTCAGCACGACCATCGTCATCCTCGCAGTGTTCGTCGAGTGCTAATCTCAGCGGCACAAAGACTAAGATTAATATTAAATCTGAACCCAATGGTAATGGTGAGTTAATGATAAAAGAAGTGTTAATAACCGTTGTGAATAGAAAGGCGCTCATGTCATGTTAAGAGCAGTTTTTTAAGGATCTCTTAAAAAATTTACTCCGTTATTTTATGCGATACTCGTAATGATAGTGACTGAAACTTTACAATGGGGTGATGACAGTCTTTGTACTTTTCTTTTATGCCTCTTTTTTCATAACATTTATTTTCTTCAACGTTTATATCCCCTCTTTTCTATTTCTTAGTGTTTCCCGCATTACTGTTCAACGAAAATGTCATTTATTCGAAACTCCAAACTCTAAGCATTTCCTATTTCCTTTAATAATATTATTTTATTTCTCTATTTTTTCCTAAAGTGATAAACAATTTTATCCCTATCCTAATGTCCCACTTTAGTATTGCCGATACCCTATTGTAGCACTATCGTAGCACCACTGTAAGCACTTTTACAATGATTATTCTTAATTCTTAATGCGGTGATAATGATGATGACCGATGTAAGGAAAAGTTTTAATTTGATTTTTGCTCTCCTCTCACACTCGGTTTATCGGCACTTTTCTTTCACTAACGGTAATCACATTGTGATGCATTTCCCTATCTCTGCACGCACAGAGAGATCTTTTTTAGTCGTGTTTAATGACTATTTTTAGGTCTCTCCACTTTTTTTGGTGTTCCTTAAGATGTTTGTCTCGTTTTTTGTTCGTTGACATTATTGGATCAGAAACGAAAATCTCTTCATTTATAACTTTTGTTTTTATTTTATTATATTTTTATTGAGTTTCAATCGCAATTTTTCCGATAATTTTAATCGAAAATTATTTAATCGAATTATTACATTATTATACACTGTTTTTGGCATCAGTGAATTGTTTTCCTGATTTTTACCATTAATTTGAAGAATTGTATTATATGATTCATTTGAAGTGAGCTCTATTTTCATCAGACACCACTGATATATTTGATTCTTTTCCATTTTCCATTTTCATTTTCCACTTCAATTACCGTCATAATCCGTTTTTGTTTCTTTCTCTTTTGTCCTTTCGCATTTTGAGCATTTTTCAATTCTCTCATTATTCTTTTGTATACGATAATATAGCGTTTTGTGAATTTCTAAAAATACGAGTGATTTATTAATATTAATTTCTAATGTTCAGAGTATTCATATCTTATTTAATATCCTTTATTGTGTATGTGTGTGTGCGATGTAATCATTTATATGGTAATAATTGCTATACTCACGAAACCCGAAATCGTTATAAAAATAGAAATGATAAATTAATTTATATATTCGAATGTATATTCTCATAAAAATGTGCATCAATTAATTGAATTTCTCGATTCCATTGACGAACTCATTACTAATTGCTTTGCATTGACTCTGCATCATTACTTTTCGGTATCTGATCGCTGCGAATACATCCGAAGGTCTATCGTTTCGATTCTGATTTTCATTATTAATATACGATTAATAATTAATGCGAGTGACATCATTAAAGGACGTGATTATTTTTATTAAAATACTGCATTTGGGAATTGATTCATTTTAATTCCTTTTTTATTCAAATTTGAGTATTCTTTTTGTTGGTAAAACCAAATATACGCGCATCAATTACTATCATATTATATATTTGTATGTCATTTTTGAGCATTCATTAGAACATCGAATTAAAGGATTTGTTACACAATAATTTGCATGTAATACATTTGTATTTGAAATTTCTTAAGAACAATTTACACAAAATTTCTGACGCATTTAGAAGAGTATAGACGTACATACATTTAATTATAGTTTTTGCATTTTTGTTGAGCATCACTGTCATTTTAAAAAGTACCGTCGAAATTCTTTGGAAGTGAAAAGTCACGCAAAAATATTTCCAAAAATATGTATGCATATAAATGAGAATTCAATTATTATGCATTCGTATGATTCGGGCGCTTATATTTGTCAAAGAAAGTAATTCATAAGAAATGTAAATGTACATGTATTTATGTAAATATGCAAATATGTCTGTACATTGATGATAACACAGACCCTATAGACCCACCGCCTGCAAAATGAGTTAATCACAAACACGCTCGACTGTCATGGGATTCCGTATCTATGAATTTGACGTTTATGAAAGAGGAAAAGGAAAAGACGTTTCGAGGGATGTTCCTTTAGGTTTGGGTCTGACCATTGTATTTGTAGAATATCCGAAACATCGAAATACGCGAAAAGGCACTTATCGTGGCTCAACACCGATTCTGTTTGTGCCGCCGCACAAATAATGCTAATTGAATCTGATGCGTGTTTTCAGAGGGGATTTATACTAAAATGAAAGGGGAGGGGAGGGATGTTATGTTATAGGTTCACCATTCAGGGATTCAATCGCTTTTATAGTGCCGAAATTCCACTTTTTCCATGTTTAAGGGTTTATGGATTAACGGTGATATTTATGGCTAATGATGGATGACAGAGAAATTCCGGAAAACACTGCTATTGGCAAAAACATTTATGTAAATAAAGTTCAACTTCATGTTTGTGGATCCTCTGATTTTTAGTGAAATGTCAGCATATATAAAGTTATCATAACGTGAAAAGTAAATCTTAAGAAATTTTCGATGCATAAACAAAGAAAAAGTTTTGATTAATCAATTACGACAGAAATTGATTTTTACTGTCGCATGTGTTATTACTATTGGCATATCTATAGTTTACCGCAGTAACGTAAATGGTCAATGAATGGCTAAGTACGTATGTATGTTATGAACAAATACTATATACATTAATGTCAAAAACACGTGCACCACACTCGAGTGTTGTACAATGCGTGCATTTTTCTTTTTATTTCATTTTTCTATTGATTCGCGTGCCTTTTATGTTATATCTGTATTTGGGTCAACACAGTGATGATGCGTGTGTCATTCCAACGAATCCAACGCCATCATCATCAGGATCATCATTTCTAAAATCTTCACTTTCCTCTTTTGGCTCATCTCAATTTGAGTTAAATTGAAAAAAATATATATTTTCATTTTTATATATATATATATATATATAAATTTGGAAATATATATATTTCCAAATGTTACTAAAAAGTATTGAACCGTAAAATTCCTCTGTCGCTGCGCATCATTTTTTCCCATTTTCCCATTGCATTTCATGATCCCCTCTCTATGATAGCGCATCGCATATTTTGCTATTTACCAATTTTTGACATTCTCCTTCACTGAGGGTCATGAAATCAGTAATATTTTGGGGTTTCTCCCGTATTTTATAATTGCCCTATTAAATTGTCACAATTCACTAAATTTTGTATTTTTTATTTTTTATTATATACAAAAATCAATTCACATATTTAATGGAAAAGTGAGTCACGACTTAAAAATATTTTTGTATGTCACATATGTATTGTGAAATTAAAATTAACAATTTTATTATTGTTAATATTATATTATAATATATCATCATTAGTTTCGTTTGTAACAGTAACAACCGAATAAGTTTCAGCATTAACCATCCGTATATGGCTCTGTTAATGTTTCTCAATGCTGTTCTTTACCCTAAATTCAATTACTTATCCCAATTCTCGATTAATGTAAATGCTAATGATAAATTTGCGGGCATAGGAATACTTAAGAATCATGAAATAAGTGTACTTAAGAATCACCAAATTAAAAGTACTAAAATAAAAAGACTTTCGTAATGAAAAAAAGCAAAAGTGAAGGAAAGTTAATGAATGGCGCGGTCTTTGTCTTCGCTTCTATTTCTAGAAATACTCTCAATAGACTCAGACCCGACTCAAGATGCTCATATCTGATGTGGGAATGTATGTCTTTATTTTTGTTGTTTTCTCTTCTCTTTGAGATTTTTCTTTCGTATTCTAATGGTATAGTTTCTCATTCTCTGATGTTTGTTCTGAAAAACATGGCAAAAGCCAAATGATTGCGCACGAATCAGTCTCGAATTGTGTTAGCATTGGTAAAAGTGCGACCGTATACCGTATACAGTCAAAAAATATTGTATTGAAACAGCGGTTAAATCGATTGAATAAAACCATTATCCTTTTCATGTTTTTCTTCGAAATTAGAGTAAAATAAATGATTAAAATTAATTTTTATAGAGATTAATCGCAGTGACTTTTCCATTATATATTTATATTGTAATTTTTATAGCATTTGAATACCTGAAATATGCACATATGTTGTGTCAATCCCCGCGGTAAGATTATTGAAACTTTTTCAATAGTATGGGCCTTTATATTTTCTCACATAACTCAAATGCCTCATTCTGTAGTCTCATTACATGACACTCAAAGCACCCATACACAGAATGCATCACCATGCATCATATTCAGCAAACAGAGTGTGGCATTGTACTTAATGAAGACGGTGAGATGAGGAGATGAGGAGACGGTGATGCTCAAAGATGATACGGTGCTGTGGAATGAGGAAAAAAGAGCGCTCACAAAACACATCACCCCTATCAATTGGCATAGTTATTTAGGTTTAGAGCGGAGACAAAACTTCGGGGCTTATGACTTAAAGAGAACGCGCGTTAAGCATTTCGGATTAAATTTCCCGTTCACTGTCCTTAAGATTTTAAAGTGCATTTTTAACTCCCTTTTAACTCCCTTATGTCGCAGATTAATCAAATTTATTTACGGCACAATTCAGTATCTCCAAAAAATATTTTTCATTTTCTCCATTAAAAAGCATGTTATGAGGTGAAATGCCTTTTTTGTTGTGATATATTCTGGAATTAAGCGCTGAATGAACAAAATATGAGTTCCTTTAAATAAAAATAATAAAGTACTTCAGTCATAAAAATGATTCATATAATACTATATACAATTTTCTATTAAAAAATTTTATATTCAAAAAATATTCATAAAATTCTCATCATGGATATGCAAAAAGTATTTTATTATTAAAGAAATAATTTTACGTGAAATATAATTATTATAATGCGTTTGATATTAGTATTGAATTGTGTAATATTTTCAATTTATTCCATTCATATCAGTGACATATTTTTTCATTTTCCGCCTCAGAAATGTAATACGTGAATCTTTTGAATCTTTCGGATCTCTTTAATTCCTTTCATCTGCGATTGCATTACAATTGCCATTCTCATCCCAAATGCATCTCTCATTTCTTAGCCATTCCCATGCACAGTCATCCATTGCATTTGAGCATTTTTTCATACGTTTCACAATCTCCAATTTCATTAGTATCCTCATGTCCCTTTTCATGTACTTTTGTTCCCGAAACTGTTGGTGTATGCCATGGCAATGATTAATGGCAATGGATTTGCTTCGAACGCTTCTGCCGCATGAAGATATGCCTTAAGACACACACAGATATCGTTGCCGTAAGAGATGATGTTTTACGTACCGCCAAAAAAGTTAACTTTTGCTAAACATTAATCTCAATATTATTGTATTATTACTTTTTTCTTGTTTTTTATTCTTTTCGGTGAAATCTTTACGATGTAATGCTTTACACTGAGTAATTCTATTTATATTCTGTGATAAGAATTTATATTTCATATTATATTATTTAAGCGCCATTAAATCCAATGTTTCATTAATTGAAAATAATTGCTAATTTAATGTTCAATTCACTTATACCAAAAGCAGATGATTTTTATTTTTAGTGTAAATCGTTGAATTTACCGTTAAATTAGCATAAACTCTATGAAAAGATAATATTTTATTGTTATTATGATTATTATATACGGTATTTGTGAATTGATCCTAAACACATCATCATTAATAAACATATGTCAATTGAACCATTAGTAAAGTTACGGTATCGGAATGATCTGACACCACATTCTTTAAGCACTCTGTTCTCATTGCACAGAAGAGATGCATCGTGTGGTGCTTCCCGAGTCTCTCGAATCGATACAAAAATCGGATTATTTCCCGTGCCAAAGACACCGGTGGAACACTAATGAAGAGATCGCCGCGATTCTCATTGCGCTCGACCGACACGAGCAATGGTTAATGAAAGAGGTGAAAATACGGTATGTGACCACTCATTCATTACCTTCAAATTAAATTACAAATATTTTATTGCAAATTTTTCGAATAAAATATTAAAAATTTATTATTTCTTTACGTACATTTTGTTTAATATTTAAGGATAATGCAAAACTGCATTCTTTTGAATTGTTTTTATGTTTTATATATTCCGTTCGTCGTTACGCATGTTTACCATTATCTCATATTTATCATCGCATCACTTTTCCATTAACATTATTATTTATATATATATTTATATATACTTATATATCATGTGTTTTATTTATTCAGACCCAAGAGCGGGTCAATGATGCTGTACTCCCGGAAACGTGTCCGGTACCGTCGCGATGGTTACTGTTGGAAGAAACGAAAAGACGGGAAAACGACGCGTGAAGATCATATGAAACTTAAGGTACAGGGTCATGAGTGCATCTATGGGTGTTATGTCCATTCAGCGATACTTCCGACGTTCCACCGGAGATGCTATTGGCTTTTGCAGGTAATTAATGCACATAAATTGATGAAAATATTTTTATAATTTTCATTTTAATTATAATGTCAAATTTCAAATATTGAAAACCTTTGGTAATGCTCAACTCTCTTCACAATGGTTTATAATTAGGGATTAAAATAGACAATTATTTTTACGAAAAATTCATAATTCCCTTAATGAGCACCCAATTTGAGGCGAGAAAAATTGAAAGTGTCCATAAATTGTAACCGTTAATCATGTTATTCATTTATCTCTATACTCTAATCTCGGATTTTCTAATTAAATATCAGTCGTGTCTTTGACATTAATTGAATCAAAATTTCCGATTCTTTTTTAAAAGTATTATCATCCATTATCAACCAAATCCTGTCTTATATTGTATTTCGGGAGAAATACGGAACTAATTAAAAGTTTATCGCAATAGTGATGGGAATTTTATATTGTGTTGTCATAGCACGACTCAAAGTGTAGGCATAGCATTTCTGTGTCAATTATCGATTTTTAAGGGTTATTTTTACATAGAAAATTTGTCTCTTCTCTCCTATTCTATTCCAATATCATATGCCTTCAGTAGAGATACTTTTTTATTATTCCTCTAATCACATCGAATGACATTCAATGTCAGAGTGTATTATTTAGATGCGAATATATATATTATGTAAAGAATAATATTAATGTATAAATAGAATTTATCCATTTTTATGTGTCTGATGTGTGATGAATGAGAATCCAATATTATGCGGGTCTTTAGCTATGATCAGATTTATCAATCTTTTTTAAGCACATGTTTTGATCGATTTTATGGAGATTTATATGTAAACCCATTTTTAAATTGAAATTTTTTTGGGAATTCTTTAGGAATTCAATTTAAATATTAACAAAAAAAATACATTTCTTTTTTTAATCTCTTATTTATTTATATTCAATTCAATTAAAAAAATTTTAAGAAACAACAATACATATGACAGAATAAAATATGTTTTTGCAACATTAGGGACGGTTAAATCACTATCCTCAGGATATAAATTGGCCAAACAATGTTTAGTATATTATCCGCGGAGAGTTAAGCAAACATAACGGATAACGCATTACTTTTGAAAAGTGAATAAAAAAGTTTAAAAAAGAAAATTTTAAAAGAAAATTAAATTTCGGTCAAATGATTACAAATAACTTTGACTCTATGGTCAGACTCTATGGTCAAAAAGTCTTATTTATCATTACATTTTCAAAAAATGGTCACTTTATTTTCCTTATATTAACAAACAAAATCAATATTTGCGCTTTAAAATATAACTCATAATGATTTGAACTTTTTTCATCATATTTATTTTTTTATTTAAATAAACTTTTTAAAAATGTATTTATTATTAATTGATTTAATTGATTTATTATTATTGTTTAAAATGATAAAAAATTGAATTTTTCTCAGAATCCTGACATTGTATTGGTCCATTATCTGAATGTCCCGTACAGTGATGACAATAAAGTGATAAGTCCGACGCTCAATTACTTTACCGATAATAAAAAGGAATGGACTAAAGAGGAACTCATATCTGAACTCAAACCCATGTGTAAGTACTTAATTTTACGGTACACTCCATTTGCATTGATATAAATGGACTCACACAGCATAATCAATTATCATGTAATTGATTAAATTATCATATAATTACAGTGCTTTTGCAGAGTAATTTAATTAAAGTTTTTATAAGATTATTACAATACATGTATTTGTAGTTTTCAGTGAGAATGAACCCGATCTTAATAATGAATTAGAAATATCGACCGCCGCTACCATCGAATCAATAGTCAAACAGTTAATGGTCAAACAAAGGGCTAAAGTAAAGGCACTCGAAGATGCCTCTGACATTGGAATTAATGCGAAAGCGCTTACAGTAGTCACTGCCATCACTAACTCTGCACGCGAATTCAAACAAAACTCTTCAATAACGACCGGTGCTACAATTAGCGACGCTAAACCAATGGAAAAGAACTTCAACAATAGTCATACGAAACTTACAACAGTTGCGACCACTCTCAAGAGTCAACAAAAAGTAGTGCATGTACCAACGAAGAGAGATGTTGCGACGTGTATAATCACAACGTCCGTACCGACGACCGTTAATGCTTCGATAACTTCGGGTAATGCTTCGAATACGAAAGGTGCGACTGTACAATTGGTTCAATTGGCTGCAGCCGCTGCCGCCGGTCAAAATTTGAAGGGTGCCAACAATGTAATGACCAATGGTAATTCGGCACAATCAGTCACCTCAACTCAATCGTCAACGTCAACATCAGCTTCTCTCATATTTAATTTGTCACAACTACAGTCGGGTTCGGGTCTATTGATACTAAATTCTCCATCTCAAGGAAATAATGGCACTGCTGATGGACAATCGCAGTCCATTACAGGACCATTGACACTTTTGTACGGCAGACCCTCGACTTCAAATTCGGTTTCTGATGGACAATCATCAACAACAATACCTGCTGTTGTATGTTCAAATCCTCAATTACGGACTCTTTTGCGAACGGCAAATTTGGCTGTAAATGGTAATTTTAATCTAAAGCCGAATGGAAACGGAACGACCATCATCAATCAATTGAACAGCAATTCCAATATATCTCCATCGTCATTATCGTTAAGCACTAAAACACAATCTCAAATGAGCATCAGTACCTCATCAGTAAATCAGGATGTGGTCAATAGTAATACTGATAATGATAATGGGAATTTAAAGATGGACATGTTTAATGAATCACCGCACACCAATAATTCGATTGATAATACAGAAAGAGGTGAGAATCATTATGACGATCTTATAGTAACTTCAATCAAATGATTATTTAGGTACCGATGGTCATTTAACGACATATACGGGTGATGAGTCAATGATAATCGGGAACACTCCGAATTCGTCACCTGAAAATACGCACATAATAATGGATAAAGAATCACCATCATCGGCCCTCCAATTATCTCATGACGATTCTTCCGCGACGAGTAATTCCTCCATTGATAATTCATCGCTATCATCATCATTATCATCATCATCATTGCCAATTCTAGAGAATCATGCATTAGTAAATCAAAATAATAATCTCAATCATCACTCACACATTCACCATAATCAAAATTATTATCTTCCATTACATAATCAGCATCAGATTCAGCAAAATCAGAATCAATTAATGCAACACTACGATTTGGTTGACCCCAATGACCTCAATCCGATGGACTTTATCGATAATGACATCCCAACTCCTGACGAAGCACTGTTCAATTTGGAGGCGTTCGAAATGCTCGGGGATATCGATAATTTAGATGATATCGCCAATCCCAATCTATCGCCGTTCCGGACCATTTCGGGAGGTCCAATGGCGGTGACACATAATAATTATCTAAATGTTAATGATAACGATAATAATCAAAATTATATTCAATTGCACCACATTAAGAGTGAATCAAACGGTCAATTATCGCAATTTGGTGATTATCGCGATCATCGTGAAATGCCCGCGACCGCTGCACACATCACCGATTATTCTCCCGAATGGTGTTATCCTGAGGGTGGTATAAAGGTTCTTGTGGCAGGTCCGTGGTATTCAGCAATGGTTACGTACACCATTTTATTTGACGGTGTTTCCGTTGCAACTCAATTGGTGCAGAGCGGAGTATTGCGCTGCTATTGTCCCGCACACGAACCGGGGTTTGTCACACTTCAGGTCGCCTGTGATGGAATGATCATATCGAATTCGGTTATATTCGAGTATCGCGATCATCCATCGGTTCCGAGTCAAAAGGCGGATCATTACTTCTCCATCGATGGTAAATTATTGTTTTTTGTCTGATATTTTAATTAATTTTTTTCCATATTAAAGATAATGTATTTAAATTCTCAATTCTCGAGAGACTCGAAATGCTCGAAACGCGATTATCTCGAAATGCATCACATAAAAGGAATTCATTATCTTTGGTGAGTCATTTTAATTTGACTTTTCTAATTAATAGTTTTAATTAACACGAAAACACTGCATTATGTTGAATTTTTGAGAGTTATACAATTCTTTTATGTAAAAGGCACGTGTGGAATGTCAATAATCATTTATTCATAACATTAGACACACTCAATTCATTTTATAATAAACTAAAACTAATTACATTTATGACATTTTAAGTCCTTTTTTATTATTTTAGTATAATATTTATTATTGCATTATCTAAAGCTATGGCTTCGATTTCCTGTCACTCTCTGATGTCCATTGTTAGTCCATATGACCGCATCACGATATATCATTTCAGACATATTATTTGTTCTGCCATTTGATGCGCCTCATTTGTATCGAATCGCATATTTCCATTTCTGTTTTACGATGGAATTTTACTGATCTCTTAAAATGTGATTTCATTTCTGCGCTGTCGAATTGTGTTTTACAATAACATTTTACGTCTAAATTTGCATTTTAAATTTTACATTACGATTGAATTTGAAAAGAAAACCCTATAAATAAGTATGTAAATCGAAACGTATTCCAATTTTCTACAATATCCATCTGAACCTACAATTTAATGACATTCTCAAAGTTATTTATTTAATTTCTTTTTTAAAGAATTAGCATTTTGCATTATCTCCACAGAGTTGCGATTCTAATCAAATTTTAAGCCTTAATTTTTAAAATGGAACATTTAATCGATAAAAATTTTTTATTTATTTCACTGTCGATTTCCCACACTGTAAAACAAGTGTCTTAAGCACGTGCTTATGTCACTCTTGAATTAGTTTTAGAAAAAATGTTATATATAGTCTTAGGTTTTAGGTATTGATTTTTCACTTTGACTCTGTTCTTATGCTTTTACATTACGTTTCATTTATAATGCATAACCATGATGATGATGTCTGATGATGATGATGATGATGAGTAAAGTACATTTGGTAAATGCATACTGATTTATGTGTCGCAATTGACAATATATGTTCACATCATAAGCATAATTCTAATGCGGATTTTTTGCTAAAATCTTTTTCCATTGAGACTTTTCTTATGAATAAATTATTCGATGCAAACCTTTTGTGCATAATGCGATTAATAATGATACGGAATTTCTCTAAAACGGAATTGTGTTAAATAATGAGTTTTATTAACAGCATTTTAAGACATTTGATTTGATGTCCACACTTATCATGTCTAATTTATTGCATAATAACTCAATTACTGTCAAATTATTTAGGTTTATAGTGCCAAATGTTTGGCAATTTCATACGCGTATATATACTGTGATTGGAGTATTATTGTATCCCATTGAAAGTTCATATTCGATATCGCATTATCTGACCCTTCCCATGATTTAATATTCTCCACTCGAATAAAATGCCATTACCGTGTGGAAAATTTTATTACTTTTAGTATCTCAATGTATGGTCGTGAAATAGTATTACACAATATAATGGCCTAAACAAAGGGCGGAATTTTGTATCTGCCGTTACAAAACGACAAAAAAAATGATAAATGAATTTGGTGTTGAGAAAGCGCTGACTCTGCACTGAGTTTTTATGGTGTGCCCATTCGATCGATGGTAAAATTTTATTACTCACGTGACTTATTTACTCTCACCCATAGTTTCTCAACTCAAGAATTTGTTATTGAATCTTTAGGTCTCGCAGAGAATTGCATTAAAATTTTAGGATCCAAAAAAGTAAATTTTAGTTACGATGTAATTTCATT
>LBFL01013516.1:9529-21501 GCA_000988845.1 Hypochthonius rufulus
AAAAATCATCTAAGTTCTAGATTTTATAGTATTGCCGCAGCAAAAAAAATTTATAAGTAATTTAAAAATGTTTCAAAAATTTCTGAAATTTAAATTTAAATTTAAATGAAAAACAACAAAAATTCATTAAACAAATAATTATAATTAATTATTATCACAATTATTGTTGTAAATTAGAAATTTTTGGTGAGATTTATTGTGCATCTTATTATTTTGTGTTTATCACTATCGTGAACAATTTTTCTTATATATCAATACGACTAAAATATATGCTTAAATTCCTATAACGTGAACCCCCTCTAGCGTGATAATAACCTCTCTAACGTGAACAAATGCTTAGACCCGAATTATATAAACCTTTGCAATTTTAAACTCTTTAATGTAAAATCCTGTTCATCGAAACCGAAAATTTCCGTTGCAATAGAGGGTTCAAGTTAGAGGGGTTTAAGTGTATACCGTAAATCTAAGACAACGACCAAATACTAATAATAGACCATATCCTATTCAATACTCACTTAAAATACAAAATTAAAAGACTGGTATTGCATAAGTTCATTTACGGTAATTATGGAGTGCATCTAATTAATGAGTACAGAAAACATTGAATGAACGATACATACCAATAAAGTGAATTCACTTTAATGTATATTTAATGCAATAATCTACAACAATGCACATTAGAATATCCGACACCATTGGGTGAGGCATTTATTTATATTTTTATTTTGACACAATACAATTTCTAACTTTAGTTATTGTTATAGTAGTTTTTAGTATTTTTTTCACAAAAATAATGTTTCTATACAGAAGTTCACTTTTATTATTCAATATCATAAAGGTTTTGATCAATTTTTTTTTGAAGTGAGCAAATAAAATACGATACAATATAAATACACTACAATACATAAAAATCCCTCTAACTTGAACTCTCTCTAATGTGAATAAATCCCTCTAACGTAAGAAAATTTTCAGACCCAAATTTATATAAACTTTTGCTATCTCTCTAATGTAAATTCCTCTCTAGCGTAAAATCCTCTCTATCGTAAGCAACAAATTTTCCTGCGATATGACCACATTAGAGGGATTTAAATGTATAATATTCAATATAAAGAAATAAATGAATTAACTTTTGTTATGGTAGAAAATAAAAATGAAGAAACGTCTAAATTTAAGTGAAATCAATAAAAAACCGGTCAAATTATATTGAGATGTGTAATAAAATACTTGAGTCAATAGTTAGAGAACCACAAAAGGGTCAGATTATTTCACAAACACAATGACCGGTTTTATATGTCATATAATGATGATAAACAATAGGGATGATGATATTCAATTTAAGTGATTGTCTCTCTGAGAATTGTTTTTTTGTCTCTTTTGTCATTCCGTACAAATATTTAAAAAGAGTTTCTTTTTATACTTAATCTTTAAGATATACAATCGTAGAGTACAAATATTACAACACATGAAACCTTATAACATGAACATAATATTGTACTAAAAATTTTAATTTTCTTTACACAGAAGATTTTACAGTATAAAGATTCTATAGTATGCAGATATTGAGAATATGTCATAGACAATCTGTTCACATTACACAATAACTTTTATATCTTGAACATCTCGAGGCCTAAAATTTTTGTTTGAGATAGAGAAGTTTTCAAATTATAGAGATTTATAATAACGCAAATCTATTAAATTAAATTTTGAGAATCTTTTAGTTATAGAAAAATTCAGGTTATGAAAAGTTGAAGTTATGGAGGTTTTTGTCTATTGAGTAATTTACTAAATCTCGAGTTGACATTATTGAGGTTTTAGTGTATAAAAATTTAGCAATTTAATAAGAGCCCACCGTTGGATTACGGTTTTAGCGGTGCAAAAATAAAAATACTTTTGTATTGTAACAAAAGACGACTCTATTTACATTCCGTGGATTGTTAATAATGGTTTTTGCAGATTCTGATTCTGATTCTAATTAACTAATTTCATTAACTGAAAGAATAGAGAAGAAAATTATTCTGCACATGAAATAACACGCTTAACATGTGAGGGGAATAAAAAGAATTACAAATAATTATAAATACATATAAACTTCTCTAACGTAAATCATCTCTTAAGTGAATAACTAACTTCTCTAATATAAACAAATTATTTCACTCGGATCATTAAAATCTTTTCTGCTTCAATCTCTATAATGTAAAATTTCCTCATTGCAAATAATAATTTTCGCCGCACTATGGTCACGTTAGAGGGGTTTAAATATTGCACTGAAACCTATGGTTTTAGTATTAGTATTTTGATAGATGAGCAATAATATTTCTAACATATTTCTTGTTAATTTTATTTTTAAATTTTCTAAAAATTTTAATACATTTATTTAATAAAATTAGAAAATTTATGATTTTTTACTCGTCTGTCAATACACGATTAATTAAATTTCAGTACATTCTACTAATACATAATTTATACAGAATAATAAAATAAGTGAAATAATATCTATAACTTTTATTTTTAGCCTAAATTTAAAATGTCAGTGATTCTACTATAATTGAATTAAAATTGATAAAATATAGATAATATTTCAATATTATGAAAATATTAAAAATTTACCATTCCAATTTAATCTTAGTGAATTTTTTGTCATATAGTATAATTCTAGATAAAATATACAATATTTAAAAAAATCAAGTTCTAGATTTATCGGAATTGTCTCTGCAAAAAATTAGTTTAAGTAATATAAAAAAGTTTCAAATTGAAATTAATACTATAATCTATAAATCTATTACTTATTGTGAGTGTTTCTGTTATGGAAATTTAACTGTACTATAAAATAAGAGATCCTCTGATGCGATAATGAATATAACTCTAATTTTATTTGTTGAGTCAAACAATTTATAAACACAAAAAATCAGTTAACGGATAATCTTCTTTTATGCATCTCTAAATACAAATTTAGACACAATGCATATGTTGAACTGATATAAACGTACGTATATAAACGTACATTCATTTATATATCTCTGAACGGACTAAACGCAAATTGAATTAAATTTGTTGATGCGGAAAATGTTCTCAATTTTATGAAAAATGCTAAAAATGCTAAAAATTCTTATACTTTCACTTTCCTTATTAATGTCACCGTAAAATTCGCTTTCAGTTTCTCCTATTAAAATGTAAAAATCTAAAATTAGAATTTTAAAAGATTAAAAATTTATATTTTTTTCTCTTTTTTATAATCATAAAGTGATATAATGTAATTATAATTATAATTATTAATGTTCTAAATTCTTAAAATATATATAATTCTAATATTATTATTATTATTATTGAATATTATTCTTAAAATCTCTTTAATATAAACATTAAGTTTATTATGTAGTATATACAGTATATGAAGTATACAGTATACACTATATACAGTATACACTATATACAGTAATATAATATTTATAGTGACATTTTACTACAAGTGGAAAAGTTAACTAAATAATAATTCAATAATATTGAACATTGTATAATACATTTATGTTTTATTTTCAAATTACAAAAATATACACTTAAATCTCTATAACGTGAACTCATCGGGGCGAAAATTTTAGTTTGCAAGAAGGAGATTGATATTGAAAAAGTTAATATAATTCAGTTTTAAGAGCACATTTAATTTACTATTATTAAATTTATTATATCAAGATATGTGCTGTAAAAACAATATTTTACGTTAAAGAAGTTAAAATGTATGTACATTCAAACCCCTCTAACGTGACTATTTTGCGGCGAAAATATTTGTTCACGATAGAGTGTTTAAAATAACAAAGATTTATATTACTCCGGCCCAATAAATTGTTCACATTAGAGAAGTTATTGACACTAGAGGGGTTCACGTTATAGGGATTTATGTGTATGTATATTTTTTAAAAATAAGATTTTTTTAGAAAATTAAAAAATTATATTAAATCATTTTTTGTGTTTTTAATATAAAATATTCTGAAAGTATAGTAAAGTTGGAACTTCGCATATTCTCAAAATACATTAATTGGGAAAAAATGCGTTTTTTCGCAACTTTATTCATTTGCTACAACAGTATATAAATACAAAATCGTAAAATCCGTTTCAATCCCGAGCAATGTTTTAAATTTAAATATTTAAATTCAAAAATTTAATCGTTGCGGACACAGACATACTCACAAACAGTTGCAGACATTTCATTATTTTAATAGTATAGATAAAAAGTACTGACACTGACATTAATAGCCAAATAA
The DNA here is from genome assembly GCA_000988845.1 of Hypochthonius rufulus. Taxonomy (NCBI): domain Eukaryota; kingdom Metazoa; phylum Arthropoda; class Arachnida; order Sarcoptiformes; family Hypochthoniidae; genus Hypochthonius; species Hypochthonius rufulus. Next base: position 13,786 of record LBFL01013516.1, read on the forward strand.
CAATCGTGATGCTTAATACTGTAGATTTTTAATATAATTTATTTTAGAATTTTTTATTTTTTAAACCATAATTTTCCCAAATTTATTCACAATTCTAATGGAAAAGAATTAAATCTTAAATTTAAATCTAAAACCTAAAACTAAAATATAGAACTTTATTTATCTATTTCTTTCTAAAAAAATATATGTGACTCTAAAATCGGATTTTTTGTCCCTATTTTAGTCTCTAATATATTACAAGTAATAGTACTTTAGACAGCACATGTTTAGGGAAATGAGAAAAGAGATTGAGAAACATTCAGCAATAACATTATCGCACAAACATTTGGAAAAAGCATCACATCATCCCGCAGAGTAAAGCATTACAAATACACTAAAACCTCTATATCTTGAACATATTTCAATCCAAAAATTTTGTTTAATATAAGGTTTTCAAGTTATAGAGGTTCATTTATAATGTAAATCAATAGAGACGTGTTATGAAAACCTGTTCAAGTTATAGAGATTTTTAAGTTATAAAGGGTTCAAGTTACAGAGGTTTTTAATGTATACTGATTCTTTTATCTGTATATTTTTGTAAACGTTCCGATGTGAAAAGATTTTACTGTACTAAACATTAAATACACTGTAAATACTAAACACTGAAAAATTTTCCCCCCGAAAAACATAAGTTGAATAATGCACGCCTTTAACAAAATACGTGTGTAAACACTTCGCAGAGTGTACAAATGATAAGATATGATAAGGAAAACCGTACATTTCTTAAGGGATGCATTCTTTAAAAGATGATGATGATGATGGAAGTTAAAAGGAATAATAAGAAACTATGAAAAAAGGAAATTCTCGAGTACTAAAGTTCTATACTGAAAGTTCTATACTTTTTTACATAAGTGCTACTGAAGTACTACAGAAGTGCTACTGAAGTACTTTAACTTTTGATTGGATTTAAAGATTAATAATAATAATACACAACAACTTCTATAACTTGAACCCTTTATGACTTAAAAACCTTTATAAGTTGAACAGATTTCCAAAACCACATCATATTGATTTACATTATAAACGAACCTCTCTATAACTTATAAACCTCATTATCTTGAATAAAAATTTTAGACCGCAATATGTTCATGTTATGGAGTTTTATGTGTAATAATAATCTCTATGAAAATAGCAGAGCATAAAAAAATCAATTCACGATTATATTACAAAAGATTATTACAAATGATTTTAATGCCCGCAAAAAATAACGTTTATTTTCGTTCATTATGCATAATGTTTTGATTTTTTAGCTTTTAATGGACACATTATATTTGATATGTTTTTTAAATTTGACTATTTTCTATCTATGGTATTGAAAGTAATTTAATTAGAATATTTCAGTAATATCCGTTCATTTATAAAATGATGGCATCTAATGTTAGATCATAATATGCGAACATTACGATAACGGATTTAGTGATTTATTAGATATAATTTGCAAATTTGAGTACTAAATCATATGATTCATAAATATATAGGATAATTCTAAAAAAAGACTATTTATATATTATTTATATATACACATAAACCTCACCTCTTTTGACCCCGTATCTTTTGAATATTCACTATTTTTGACGCATTCCTAAAGTCATTAACCACTATAATAGCATATTTTAATACTCATTTCTTTTGCTTATCCATTACTTTTGTTAACTTTTTACAGGACAATTGTGTCAAAAAAGGTGAGGTTTGAGTGTATATATATAAATATATATATAATTGAATAATATATTTGAATATTTATATATTATTTATGAATTAACATTTTTTTAAATTTTCAACGCAAATTTTATTCATAAAATTTTATTATTTTAATTAAATATTATTTAAAAGTTAATCTGTTATAAAATGCATGAAAAATATTCCATTTTAACGATGCTCTTATTTAATGTGAATTTCGTTCGAAATGTTCTGCAATAATTAATTAATTATTTTTATTTGCAAAAATGTTTTTTATATAAATCAGAGAATTAAATTTCGCATAGAAATACAAATGAGAACATCCTTGAATATATTTTACATTAAATAAAATTTTAATCCGAAACAATTGATAGTTTTATGTGTGTCGCACTGTATAAACGTATTTACCTGAATTTTCAATGTTAATCAATAATAATATTATAATACATTATTACAGTTGTTTATTAAATAATTTAAAATAATTTTTTTAGCAATACTTTTGATTAAACAAATTATATTTTTTTAGTATTCTCATATAATAAATGTTTTAAACCTCTCTAACGTGATCATATTGCGGCGTAAATTTTTCTTTACGATAGAGAGGATTTCACATTAGGGTGGTTGAAATAGCAAAGGTTTACATGACTAGAGCGTAAGAATATATTTACGCTAAAGAGGTGATTCACGTTAAAAGGGTTTATGTGTATTTTGTTTAGTTTCTGTTGAGATATTTATTAATTAATAAATAAATAAATTTTAATTTAAATAAAATCATTGCATCTATAATATTTTACATTAAAATAAGGAATTATGAACTTTTTTGATGCGGAATTGTTTTTATAGTTATAATAGTTACTCTGTAAATATAAAAATATTGAGTTTACTTTATTCTGAATTATTTTTCACAATAATATCTAAAATTTAAGATTAAACTATAGATATTTTGTCATTTACATTTATACATTAATATGAATTAAGTAATCGTATACTTTTTTCAAATATCTACGGTCTTATGATTTGAGATTTAACCATAATCTTTAGAGATTATCTCTTATAATGTGATCCCATAAATATCAATTTATATTTCGCACTGAAAATTCATTACTATGATAAGAATTGTGATCAGTGAAATCTCTTTTTGATAAATGTGAATCTATTGAATGATTTTTTATATATATTTTTATCATACTCCACAATTGGAATGGTCAATGACTCAAATGGTCAATCGTAAAAGTTCATGAGTTAATGATTCATGACCATAATATATGAACATGAGTATTATAATACTTATATTATAAGGCTTTAGATGATTTGATGCGAATGATGCGTATACATTCTTATGATTAGACTCTTGTGTATTATATTCGAGTTTTTGACTTTCTGTTATCATTTTTTGGTAAATACGTTTACACTTCTCTAATCCAGACTCTCGCATTTGTAAATAAACTCAATTCACTGGGGTCTCTATTTATGTCCCCCTACTTTTATGTTTTCTCTCGAATTATGTCCGCATATTTTGAAATTACTTTTTAATTTACATTAAAATTTGTTTCTATTTATGTCTGTATTTACATTTATATCCTATTTTTCTGAGGCCCGTCTCGGGACATAAATAGAGACTCGAGTGTAATGTAAAAAAATTTTTAAATTGAAATTATATAACCCTTAAATTTTCAATTTTTATAATATAAAAAATTTTTCTTAAGTGTGCATATGTTTTCTACCGTAATTTGTTAACGATAGAGAAATTTATATATATAAAATGTTTGTGTCTCGTGGCCTTAGACATCTACAATTTAAATTTTCTTGAGTAATATCAAGAAAGGAAACCATTAGTTTATGTAATGCTAAATTTTTCTTAATATATTCAGATAAAATACAAAAGCATTCTGTTTATTTCAATAGTCATTTGAAGAAACATAATTATTTTTCTTTTATAAACCCTATTTAAGTACTTACTTCTGGTACTAAAGAATATGATTATATTAAATTTTATGATTCTAGAAAAATATACTTTTTGTTGAAACTATTGTTGAAACTATTGTTGAAATTATTGTAATAAACATAAATATGATGTTATTATGTTGAAATAACATTATGGCATTATCTAAATATGACATAAGTTAATATAACATAAATTATATTCAATGACATAATCTCTTAAATCATTAATGTAAATGCGATGAGATTTATTCATATTCGGATCAAAGGATAATGTAATAATAATTAACTAAAAGTAAAACGTTAATATACAATACAATAATGTACAACAATATCCATGATAAAAATTTATTACCTTTGCGTGTTGCTTCGTAATTAGATGATTATATTTATATGGATGATGATCATTCTATTAAATTCGCTTCATAATTCTTTCTCTTGTATCATAATGGCAGAGAACATAAAAATATTTATATTTATATTTATATTATGATCATTTTATGCTGTGATTTTAGAATTTCCAACGATTTTTTAAAATAAAAAATATAAAATAATGAATAATTAAAAAACCCTTTTATCAAATACAAAATTTATTTCAATTTTAAATGTTTCAGTTGACCAATAAAAGAAATGCATAACTTTGTAGTTAACTTTTATACATTTAGTGAGATATTATATTATATTATATTATATTATATTATATTACAGTATATTACAGTATATTACAGTATATTACAGTATATTACAGTATATTACAGTATATTACAGTATGCAAAAATTAAATTAACTCTCTAAACGGCAATAATAATTAAATAAAAGCATTACGTTCTTATATACATTACCAAAAGTAGGTAAAGGCATACACACAAGTATAAAGATGAGACAATTTTTAATTGTCCTTAAAAAACAATCACTTTGAAAGTAGTGCTATAATCAATAATGTTTATTTTTCTCCGATGTTTACATATTGAAATACAATACTGGAATGGAATGAACGTTATTACTGAATTTAAAATTTTCCATTAGCGTGTGTTACTATAGCAACAGTTCCTTTCTGGAACTGTGTATGCCTTTACTCACCCTTATACACTACACATAAACTGCACCACACTTAAACCTTTGTAACCTTACATATTGCGGCAAAAATATTTGTTTATGATATAAAGGATTTTACGTTAGAGAAATTAATATAGAAATGATCTATATGACTTGGATCTAATAGTTTGTTCACGTTATAGAGATAATTTGCTAGAAGAAATTTACGTTAGACGATTTTATGTATACTTTTGAACCTCAAAAAAATTTAATTTTAAATGTCTAAGTTACAGAAGTTCAAGTACATATTAATTTTTGGCAAATATAAAAATTAAGAAAAAAATACTTTCACGGTTGCACGCATTCCATAATTTTGTCGTTAACTTTCATACTTTTAGTGAAATGATAACACAAATATTATATTATAGTATGTAAATATAAAATTAATCATATACACAAAAATCTCCATAACTTTCTTTCTATAACTTAAAAACCTCGTTATTTTGAACAAAAATTTTGGATTGCAATATGTTTATGTTATCAAGGTTTTTGTGTAAACGGCAATAATAATTAAAAGGAAGGGTCAGGTTATATAAATTACTCATAAACCGTATTATTTTTGTGTCCTGAATCTTTGCATATTCACTGTTTTACGCAATTCTAAGATCATAAATCAATATAATAGATAATTATTAATAGTATATTTTAGTACTTTTCGTACTTTTAGTATTTTAGTACACTTCAAAAAATGGGAAATACATCTACCCTATCCCTATCAGTAATTTGTTAAATTCGGACTTTGATTGGATTTGTTATACCCTAGACTTTAACTTTCTGAAGTCATAAATACTTATGTTAAAATGACATACAATGTAATTAAAGTAAAAACTCCAACAATGACAGGTGGTCACCCTAATACAGTTATTGTTTATTTTAATTGGATTTGAAAATTTGATTAATAAGAAATGAGTTTATTATTGAGAGTTCAGTGCACTTTATTAAAATGTAAATGAAAAAACTAAAAGTAATATTATTCAGATATATATTGTTGATTAGTCATAGTATTGCCAGGTGTGTACACCTTCACAAATAGTGCATAATTTACATTGAAAGAGGCGTTTCCGAATTCGTGATTTCTAATATTTTAGATTTTTTTTAAATTTTTTCATTTGTGCATTCATATCGTAAATTTTAATCATTTGTAAAATAAAATGATATTAATTTTATTATAATTATAATTTGAAATTATGTTTTCATTAAAAATTTTCAGTGAAAAATTAAGAGTTTTGAGTTAAAATGAAATTGATTTATATTTTATTTTTTAACAAAAAAAATCTGGTTTTTCACTAATTTTATTGATGATACACATTATCCTCATTATTTTTACACTCCAAATCTTTTGATACATTACATATTCATATTTCATATTACGTGTTTTCATATTCACAATTTTTGACTGATTTCAAAAACCGGAATAATTGTATATTTTTTATATGTCTTTTGTTTATTCGTTAATTTTGACAGATTTTTGTAAAATTTGAGTGTATATTAAAATTTTGTGAATATAAATATTGTAAATCTACAGAATTAAACTGTTTTACACATGGCAACACTATATATATATATATATAGATTGCCCTAAAACATAATTTTACACGAACTAAATCATTGAAAATAATATACAATTATTGTTAAGTCTAATCTCGTAAAATCACCCCTCAACTGAGTGCAGATGTTCGTAAATGTACAATTTCTATGGCATTATCAATTCGTTTATGCAATAATATGAATATGAATTATACATCATCCAATTAATTATGTTTTACTACGGGAAAACCCAAAAAAATCGGGTCATTTATAATGACAAATGTGCAATTACATTAAAAGATAATTTTGTCTGTTCATTTCCACTTTAAACCTTTTAAATCAATTGTTTAGCATATAATTAACTCGATTTATATTAAAGAAGGATGAGATGAGTCATAATACAGTATATTTTATTATTTATTAATTTCCATTATATTTTTTTAGTATGAAAAAAAAATTGCAGAACAAAATCATTAAGTAATACATAATAAAAGATAAGTACAGAAGTGTGTTACGATAGTGTAAAGTTATAGAAAATGAGAGCGTTCATTATTAATTATAATAATAGTAAATCTCTACTAAAGGATCATTTATTTGTAATGAATTGTTGCACTGCGTTAGTAGGAGAAGAGATTAAAGATTAGCGTGAGATAAATTATACCCCTAAAAGGAGAGAGAAAGAAAAATGATAAAAAAAGTCATGTTTTTTTGGGGGTTCCAAAAAAACGTTGATTCAATATATACACTCGTGTCTAAATTTATGTCTCGTAAATGTTGATTCAGATTTATATGTAAACTAAATCTCAATAACTTATGTAAACATGATATTTCAGCCGAACAATATAAAATTATGTCAATTTCTAGGACGTAAAATCTATATTATTATAGATATATTTACTGCAATATGTTTACATTGTAAAAGTTTTAATGATGCCCTTAATTTAATTAATACATATTTTGGTGTATCGTGTGCCAGAATAAAAACTCATTATACACTCTGTAATATAATTTTATTAACATTATACTATAATTGGAAAAATTAACTAAAAGGAGAGGTATCAAAATCAAATTATACACTTGAGTTTCTTTTTATGTTCTACTATGGGCCTCGGAAAAATGAAACAAATGTAAAACAGAAACATAAATAGAAACAAATTTTAATGTAATAGTGAAAAGTGATTTCAAAATATACAAACATAAATCGAGAAAAAGACATAAAAGTGGAGTGACAAAATAGAGATTCAAGTGTATGTGTGTGTTTGTGTCTGTGAAACTCCTAATAAAAAACAAAATTGCAATATATACGTTAACCTATTATAAGTACTTTTTAGGTTTATTACCGGAACATCATATACTTATTTCCAAAAAGAGTAGAGTTATTCTAACGGTTCTAAGTTAAGAAGTTTTTCAGTTTTGATGTTAGATGATGATGGG
>LBFL01013537.1:0-12194 GCA_000988845.1 Hypochthonius rufulus
GTTCACTATAAAATTAAATAGTAAATTTAATTACAATCATACCTCTATTAAGGGAAATGTGATAAAATAAAATTTTTGTTCATGCTTTAGAATTTTCATGATAAAGAAATTTTTTGTGAAAAAGTATAGAATTAGATCCAACGGATCTGTTTAATATATAGGAAAATTCATTATACGGAAGTTTAACTATACACATTAACTTCTCTAACATGAATAACCTTTTTAGCGTAAACAAATCTTTAGACTCGAATCATATAAACCTATGCTTTCAACTCCTTTAACTTTAAAATTTCTCTATTGGAAACAATAATTTCCGCCGTAATGTGTTCACGTTAAAGGAGTTTAAGTGCAATATAATTTATTTAATACTCGTGTTGAGCATCTAATTAAATAATTAAATATGACGTGATACAAACCTTCCGGCCAAATCTACGAGATGAATGGACGAATGTTTAGCCGTCTCTTGTCCGGCAGCATTATTTGTCTTTTGAGTAATGTTAATAACAACAATGGTATGTGCACGTGATGAGGTTTCGTTCATATTAGTTGCAGCGATACTTCTATTGGTCGTTCCCTCATCAATTTTATTTTCAATTTCTTTATAATTTGTTACGAGAAACGCTTTTAACCCTTCGGCTAAAGATATAAAAATATGTAATTATTGATCATCACTAATAATAAATTTTACAAATTATTAATTTATAAATTACATGTATTTCTACCTCAATACGTGACACCCTATATATATCTTATATGTTCTAATTATGCGACACATTTTTTAAAACCCATAGTGTCACACAATGAGTTGATAAAGTGTATTGTATTATACTAAAATATATATGCGCATATCACGCAACAATACAATTTATGTGTAGAAAATTTTTAAAGCATACACCGTTTATGATTTATAATTTATAAATATGAGTTTTATATTAATATTTTAGCATTTTACAATATATGCATTTTGTTAGTGAAATAATGAAAAATATTGTTTTTACATAGAAATTTATGGCTAAGAATTGAGAACACAAAAAATGTATATAAAATTTTTGATTTACCGTAAAATCCTTTTGTTGGATGTTCCCGTACCTTAAGACCTCCTTTTTTCTTATTTTTATTATCGGACACATTCAGTAAATCACGTACCACTTCATTGTAAATCTCCAGCATTGAAAATGTCACTTCCATTTTAGTTTTGTCACCGCCGTTTAAACGATGGTCAATTGTTTCAAATATTTCTTCACAAAATCGTGGGACAATTCCTAAATGATAATTAAGAATTTTTATAAAAACTAAAAAACTCAATACAAAAAGTTCTTAGACTTTTTCGTGTGATAACATTAATAGTACAATAAAACTACAATAATTTGAATATAGTTCAAGTTACAAATGATCATGGAGATAAATTATAGATAAATCAATACCTTTATTAGATCCGTATCCGACCATAGAATATGATTTTCCTGATCCGGTCTGTCCATAGGCAAAAAGAGCCGCATTATACCCTTCCCATGCATTGTGCAAAAGTGTTCGGCCCAAATCATGATACACGTTTTCCTATTTATTCCAAATTTGTTAGTAAATATCAAATAATTTAGTGATGCTCAAACATAGGACATAACATTATAGTATGGAGCATTGAAATTTGCACGCGGTTTTAATTAAATATTTAATTAATCATTGACAATTATAAATAAAAATTATGAATTAATTAAAGTACATATATTGAAGTTAAATTTGAAATATAATTTAGATTTTTATAATCGCACAATTAATTTCTATGGATTTTTCTAAACGCTAAGGCATTGATACAATTAATGTTTCCAATCGGTCGCATCCTAAATTGTCCTTTATTTTGAGAATTATATATTCGTATTGACAAAAATCTTTGGGATATGTTTAACGACATGTATCTTTATAATTCCACACAGATTTTAAATCGAACTAAGGTCAGGCGATCACGTTGACCATTTTATTACATTAATCCCGTTATTTCCTATTCATTCCATTATAATTTTAAAGTGAAATTTTTTAAATTGCAAATTTTTAGATTTTCCTACATTTATATTTTAAAATATTCTAATTTATAAATATTTCAGCTGATTTCAAACCGGACATATCCTTTTAATTCAGTGATTTGACCAGAAAAATTTTCAGATTTTTTCCGATTTTTCTATTCTGAGTTAATTTAATTTATTTTATTGGAAAATTATTTATTGAAAAAATAGTCCAGGCTGTATATTAGAATATATTCGTCACTTTTAATTATTTTTTATCATATTGATATATGAGTTCTAAAATGTATTTAAATGAATTAAAATATTTATATTTCGTTATTTTCTCATTGAATTTATTTTACTTATTGAATTAAATATTCAAAATTAAATTAAAATTAATGCAAAATATTAAAATATACACATATACACAATATACACAATACACATATGTCGTGTAATAAAATATATAAGCAATCAATTTTCTAAATTAATTGCATTATATTAAAATTAATTAAAATATTATTTTATTACGGCGCAAATTTCATTGCTCTATAGTATATGAGGTTTCTGTGTATTAAATAATACAAATATCAGAAATATGCAAACTAAACTAAACTAAATTAAAAATAAACTATACTTAAACTTTGGTTTAGTTCAATACTATTCTCTACTGTGTAAATCTAATTTTAAAACAATATTCATATTTAAAATTTAGTTAATTCAAAGTTTAAGATATGCAAAAACAAAAAATATAATCATTAAATATACAAATTAAAAATCAATAGAAAAATAAATAAGTTTTTTAATGAGTCTTGAAACGTTATGGTTTTGTCCGGATATATGAAAATTTTGACCTGAGACCCGTACAATTAACTCCCCCACACACATACCTGTTCTGCATATTTTCCTACATTTGGGTGATTATCATCAGGAATGCATAACCCATTCTCTGCTTCAGTAAACCCATCATGAGACCAATAGCTGTAGTCATACGTAAACTTTTTAATTTCTTCAGGATTATTTGGATTATAGAGTATTGTTGTTTTGTCATTCATGGAAACAATACACTCAGCATTGCGTTGTTTTTCTCTCTGATTGTAAACATATGGTTATGGAAAATAACAATAATTTTTAAATTATAAAATGCTACTTATTAATTGTAACATCAGAACATTTCCCTATTTCCATTGATTAAATGTTTGGCATAAATAATATAACATAATTAATTTGGTATTCAGCGATGCGCTTTTATACCCTTTCGGGTCACACACCTTCAGATATGAAATCAGAGGACATTTATGAGAGTGAATAAAATAATAAAAATAATACTTTTATAATATACACTCCTATATAATGAACTTATATAATAAACATCAATCATACACTGTATATACATTTAATTTACATGTAATGTTTTGTTGAGTTTCTCTTTCATTATTTCGTTGGAAACACTTAAACCAAATTAATTATTAATTATTTAGTATTGTGATTGCGCAATGAAACAATTCGCAACTCTAAATTCTATAGATTTTCGACAAAAAACTATATTAGAATATGCATTTAATAGGGTTATTCAAAATAATATGTAAAAATATGATTTTTTATACTTCACAGTGATTCAGATCTTAATTATTCCCGTTAAACGATTAAAAATAATTAAATAAAATATAAATAAATAATTTTTATCGGAAAATCAAAATAATTGTTAAGACAATTATTGATAATTGATTAAGAAAAAGTTAAAAATTAACATAAATCTAAATACATTCATCTAATATACACTTAAATCCCTCTAATGTGACCATATTACGGCGGACACTTTTGTACACGATAAAAGGGATTACATTAGAGAGTTTAAAATAGCAAAGGTTAATATGACTCGAGCCAAACCTTTGTTTATGTTAAAGAGGTTATACACGCTAAAGGGGTTTATGTGTACATAAAATTAAATTATAACTTAAAATATAAATATTAAATTAATATAATTATAGAGTATAAAAATAAATTTAAATGATAAAAGTCTATAAAAATAATAATTCGTATAAAAACTTTTAATATTAATATTTAATTACTATATTCTTTAAGAGTCTTAAGATAAATTAATATAAATCAATATTAAGATAATTGTAATACATTATAATGTATTATTTTGTGGAACTTTAGACGATCACTCTGTATGTAAATACGTTGAAATAAACATATAAAAAAAATATTTATCGATTTTCGATTTAAATTTATCTCTTAAAAAGTTAAATCTCTTAAATATTTTTACCGAATTTCATAATTCAATTAATTAATTAATTGTAAATTTAATAATGAAAAGGATATGAATGGTCTCACACGAACCGCGACACGAACATTTTCAGTTTCGGGTTTCGACGGCATTATTTTGGTGTTAATTAACTTAATCCAAATTAATATTAAACACAATAAATATCAATAAATATTTTTAAATTTGTATATGATAATTCATATTAAAATATAATATTAATCCATAAAATAATTATGCAAAAATGACATTCTCAAATTGATTAACAAATATCACAATTAAATTCGATCGAAACTTTTGCTGATTTTACATTTCTTTTTTAAAATAACACATTTATAAGTACAGTAAAATACTTTATTCACTGAACACACATTTTTGTTCATTTAACAGGAAAAATTAGAATATGACTGTTATCATAATAATGACAGTCGCAGTGATATTCGTTTGTATTATCGATTAGTGACCACTGACAGAGTGATCCAAATATTCACCGGACGGTCAATGCACACATAATTATCATACACTCAAAACTAATAGAGTAACTTTTGTCATTTAATGACACATTTTCACATGATCTATGATATTCAATTAGACATGTCATAGCACTTTACGATACAAAATAATATCAGATTTATATTTATATATTAATTTAAAGATTTTACTTATAAAATCATAACTTTTTATGTATCACATACAATTGATTAATCAATTGATATATTTAAATGTTAATTTTCAAAGAGTATCAATTGATTCAATTGATACTCTTTTTTCATTTTTGAATGCATAAACCATAATTTAAGTTTTTTATATTAATATTATTATTATTATTATTATTTAATGCATATTAATATTCGTCTCTTGTATCGTCTCCAATGGTAACAAAATATTTTAGGGAAAAATAACAATAATTTAATAGTTAAGAGAAGTGTTTTCGTGACACAAACATAATCATACACTACAATATATTGTACCATTGTTGTTAAAGAGAGAGAGAAAAGAGAGGGGAGAAAAGAAATGACACCAAAAAGTGTCACAATATATTGATTTATGTACATTTATATGTTAATTAATTAATCGTTGTTTTTTATATTAATAATTAATTTTAAAATAAACTTTTTTTTATTGATTTATTTCAAATGTAATGTATAAAATGTAATAATTTAATTAATTAATAATTAACAAATGTAATTACACGTGATTTTCATGTGAAATTTATAAATTCGCATTAAAACATATAACTGTTGATTTAAATCACTCAAATTTCATTGAATATCATTAAGTAATGTCAACAAATGTTTCATAATAATTGTATTGATTTGTATCACATGCTTATGACGTCATTATTTGTGAAGAAAATATTTCAAAATCGTCATTTCCGTTAATATTAATAAAGTATTCATATATTGGGACCTCAAATATTTACAAAATAATTAAATTAAAAATATATAATTATATTTCTATCATAATTAAACAAAAAATATAAATATTTACTAAATTAATATAAAAATAAATTAAATTCTATTGAATTATTTAGACTAATATAACATTCAAATTCAAATTTCATATATATTTTGCGGAACACTAAATCTATGACATCCTGTTTTAGCAAACATCATGAGAATGAGTAAAGTTCAATAATAAAAGACATGACAAAACGATAATTTTATGTCCCCTTTTTTCAAACTAAAGTAACAAATTCCATTGTTGATTGCCTCTGGCATATTCATGACCCGTTACGTTATATTACTTGAAATAGTATATAACTCACTGCTGACGTACACGTTGTGTCAGTCAACTCCTAACGTCTCTCGTTATATATTGAAATTCACAATAAATTGTGGTGATTTAATTTACTCAAATTTAATACAATTAAAGGTAATTTAATCAATTAAATTCTTATATTTTATATTTATTAATATATTAATTATATTTTTTTGATATTTTTAGGGCCCATTTTTTGTGTTAAAATATATAAATCAATAAAAATTGAATTCGACGATTGAATTGTGATAATTCATTCGGACATTTAAATTAAATATTTTAATTATCGTATAATTTTTGTTTATTCTTTTGTTTTTGTATCGTTCGGAGTGTATGAGTCAAAAGGCATCAGAACGGCCGACACTTCAGGGTCAACGGATCAAAACACGTAAAAGAGGTAATGCTTTATGTGCATGCTATGGTCACGCATAATCACCATTATAATTATAATTATAATTAACCGCATAAACCCCTTTATCGTAAACATATTACCATATCATATCTATGTTTATGATAAAGAGATATTTTACTTTATAGAGGATTGAAATTATACAAATTTATGTGTAATTTCAATTTATGATTCGAATCCGAAAGTCGTGTTTACGTTATAGAGATTTTTTGTTACATAAAGAGGTTTATCTGTAATATGAACATAAAAATGAACATTTTTAATATATTTATCATTGAATTATTTAGAAATTATGTTAATGTTAATGAAGTTTAAATGAAATATTTAAAAAATTTAACCGAATTTCTAATGACCATGAAATAGTTTGCCTTAACCTACAAAATACCGTGTAACCGCATATTATCACCTATTACCGTACATTTTTTTAAATGATGTGCCAATTCCTATAGATTTATATGTATTTATATTTCAATGTTTTTTAAATACATTTTGAATCAGATTTTTACAATTGTTTTTACATTCAAAACATTACGTTTTGAGATTACACTTCATTTATGCAATTTACAGGATGTGATATGATAAATCTCTATAACATAAACGCAAAACCCTTTCGACTCGAATCTTATCGATCACATTAAAACTTCTGTAACTTATACATAAATACCACGCCCATAAGTTTAAGAGGTTTATATGTAATTCAAAACAATACACTTAACAATTAACCTCTTTATCGTAAACTCTCCATAACATAAACATGCCTTCAGAATTTCGAATAACGATCATATTTTTCACCTGATAATTTGTTATAAAATACGGTAATAACCCAATAATAACCCTATTTACAGATGAAAAAGAGAGGTTTGACCCAACGGCATTTCGGGACTCTATACTGTTGGGACTCAACGAATCATCAGGTGATTACGAATCAATATACCGATTTCTCGACTCTTCCGGTTCAAAATTAGATTACCGTAAATACGGTGAGCATCTCTTTGACATTCTAATAGCCGGTGGGATCTTAGCACCCGGTGGTTCGGTCCTGACCGACGCTGACCCAAATAAATCATCGCGTAGCGAAATATCAGTGTTCGGATGTCCCGGAGATGAGGAATCAATCAGAGCGTACGCTCAGGTGATTACCAAACTGATCCGACGGTACAAATACTTGGAGAAGACACTTGAGGAGGAATTTAATAAAATTGTGGTGTTCTTAAAAGCGTTTACACCCGACGAACGCACTAAATTGGCCATTCTCTCTGCCATATTAATCTCCGGTGGTCAATTACCTTCTGAAGTACTCGCATCAACAATTAAGGATCATTTAGTTAAGGATGGAATTGCAGCGGAATATCTGATCGAAGTTCTCAAATTCTGGCAAAAGGAAAAGGATGCGACAACCGTTTGGGCTTCGCTCAGAAAGTCCAATTTGGATTCCAAACTATTGGTAAATGAGTGGTTAATTTGTTAATTATGGACAGATCCTAACTATAGGTAGGGTTTACCCATCCCTAGACTTTTGGAATAAGATGCCCCCAGATTTAGAAGAAACTTTATACCCTCCGTAAATTTGGAAAATATGAAAAGACAAAGTAAAAATAAAACAAATTTAGGCAATTTAGGCAATTTAGGAAAAAAGAATTTTTTTATTTGTACCCACGTCTTGAAAGAAAGATCAATATAGAGTTTGAAAAACTAATAGATTTCTGGTAAATATGAAATAATCAAGGGGAATGCATTTGTAGTTTTTATCATATACCTGTAGTATCATATTTCAATAATCAGAAATTTTTATTTTTGTGTAAAAATATATAAATGCTATGATAAAATTTAAAAAATAATATATTTCTATAGGACTTTTATCCGGCATCGAAACGTTCTCAGGAGACACTTTCGTCGTCATTTCTGGACGCGGGTCTCGGACAATTGGTGGACTATCAAAAGGTACAGCTGAGCGTTAACGTGAAGCGTGAACTGCAATCACAGGTCACGAATTTGATAAACGAAAATGCATCGATTAAAGAGATAATAGCATTAGTGAAGGATTCCATTGCAAAATATAATATACAAGAATCAGAAATCGCAGTTATGATTTGGAACACGTTAATGGGTGCTGTCGAATGGAATAAAAAGGAGGAACTCGTGGCAGAACAGGCACTTAAACATCTCAGGGGATATACACCGCTAATGGCAGCATTTACATCATCAGCGAAATCAGAATTATCACTTATGATTCGCATTCAGGAGTATTGTTATGAGAATATGAATTTTCTCAAAGTTTTCCAGAAGATTGTGGTACTTTATTATAAGGGTATGTAAAAATGTTTATGATATCATCAGTTTCAGTTAAACCCTCATTTTTTATTCATATAAATCTCTGTATCATTATCACCCCTTTTGACTCTAATCATTGTCATATACAATTGAATATGAATTATAATCACATAACGTACACATCAATTACCGCGATGTGTTTATGTTAAAGAGGTTTATGTGTATTAATTATGTATCGTGTTAATGAGATACTGAAATGAGGGATCAGTTAATTTTTTAAGGATTAATTAATTTGATAATATATTTCAGCTGAAGTGTTAAGTGAGGATACGATACTTAAATGGTATCAAACGGCACACGTTTCCAAAGGAAAGGGCATTTTTCTCGAACAGATTAAGAAGTTTGTTGAATGGCTTCAGAATGCCGAAGAGGGTAATGTTCATTTTAATTCAAATTAATTAAATCAAATTAATTAATATTTACATATTTTGTTTGTTATAGAATCAGAGGGTGAAGATTAATCATTGGATTTTTAATTCGAATTGTCTCTGCGGCTTAATTATAGTTTATAGTGATTTTCTCTGATATTTAAAAAATCATAAAATACATTTAAATTTTTCTGTACGAAATAATCAAAAAACAATTTAAAAATATGCGTCAACAATGGACGTATGTATTGTTAGTTTCAGGATATACTGTATGATCGGATCAATTTGATTAACGCAATTATTTTTCTAAATATATTTGGAATGTTTTAATTGAGAATATTTTCGCGATTATAATTGATTTATATTATTATATTGAATTAACAAACAGTGGTACATTTGAATATAATAAATATCAGAGAATCTTTACACACAATAAAGGGACATCATATTAATAGAGAGAAATTTAATTTGTAATTCATTTATAAGAAAAAACTAAACGAATATCATTTATAACTTTTGATTATGGTGTATGTTTAAATCTTTACTCAAAATATATTAAAATTCTTAAAATCATTATAAACATTTAAAAAAATTTGTATTTACAAAAGAAAAAATATGTAAAAATCATATATGATTTATCAATTTATGTTAATCCGAAATTTTTAATTAATCTGTTAATGATGATATAACTGATAAAAGTTCAATTTAATTAAACAATTTTTTCTTTTGTTTTTTTTTCATGTTAACGATTTGAGAAATTAATTTAAAAAATATAAAAGTTCCATTAAAAAATCAATAAAAATGGTGTTTGATTTTTAAAGATTTCAAATGATTTTACAGAAATTTTATAATTAAAATCATTAATTCGAAACGACCATAAGTTTCAGTTAACACTAAGAATTTCTCGAAATAAACAGACAAACTTATCCTATTTCTGGACATTCACTGACCGCTCATGTTTTGGTCTCTGACATAAAAATATATTTAAGATGCATACACTAAAACTCAATACACTCATTATTCATATCTTTCACTATTCATTTCTTTCACTTTTAACAATTTTTCGCAGCCGAAACGATTAAAAAATCTGAATAATGAGTGTAATTGAATTGTTCTCTCTCTGCGAGTAAAGAATTCACATTGAACTTTCCATTTAATTATAAAATTTTTTGTTTTATGATCGGTATTTGAATACGTTAATTAATTAAGTATAAGCGTTATTCAAAGTTCGGTAATTGTTGTTAAACACATGCAAAGAGCGTGCAGAATATATAAATGACATTTCATTGCAATTTATTTGAAACGCTCTGAAATTATATTTTAAAATTTATCATTGACATGTCTATGTATTGTTTAATGATTTCGCTCTTTTTTTTAAAAAAAAATATTAATTTATATGATTCGGGAATAATCCTATGATTTGAACAATTAAATAATACCGCATTACGAATTACATTATTTATTTTATAAAATAAATCATAATAAATATGACATTTATTTATTGTTTATTTCACTTTCATTATGTTATTTATTATGTGCTGATATTATAAATTTACTTTTAAATTATTGAATTATATTTCAAATATTGATTTATAATTCATTTTATTAAAATCCTATTAACACTTTAAGTTATATTAGTTTTAGGCTGACCAACTATCTATGATTGACAGGAACAATTACTAGTTAAACTCTTCTATCATGAGTCACGGAATAGAGCAAAAGTTATATTGCATTGTTTTTAATAGAATTTTACTTAAATCTATTTAATTAAATTAGGCAAAATATGTTCATTTTTGATAGTACACTTAAATCCCTCTAACGTTACCATATTGAGGGGTAATTTTTTGTCTGAAATGAAGAGGTTCTTATGTTAATATGGTAAAAATAATAATAATTTATATGAATCGAGTATATAAATTTGTTTACATAGAAGAAGTTATTCACGTTAGAATATTATACCAATATTCTAACGTGAATAATTGGTTCACATTTGAGAGGTTAATATGTATTTCTGTTTTGTAATATTAAATAATTATATTTTTGTTGTCCGGAGTCAGAGACACATGAGTTGGTCAGTCTAATTATCCCATTGGTATTTAAATTATGCTTCTTTAGGTCTTTTAAATCTCCTAAATTATATATATACCGTAAATGACGTAAAGAAAAACCGATCTTTTATTATTTTACGGTAGACTTTTTAGTGGTTTTTTAATAGGATGCGGTATATTATCAGAATGTTGTCTATCATTAGATCAGTTACGGTATATATTTTTAAAAATTATGCTGTAGAAAAGTTATGATCATACAGAACTAAAACACGAGAGAATCGTTATATTTTAGTCACGATTAGTGATGCAACACTAAACCATAATGTATTAGTGATTTACTGATGATAAACCCCATCCCCGTGATTAGTGATTTCACAGGTAAAGCATTAATCAATGCATTTATTGCTTTAAAAAGATTCAAATCAAATTATGGAATGACAATTTAAGCATTTGTCCGGTCCCAAAATGTTTAGAATTTTAATTAATATTAAAAAAAAACTCTATACTCACGTTTACGATGAATCAAAAATGCTGAAATTTAAACGAAAAATTATATGCAAATTCACAATTAACATATTTTATGAGAATTAAGAAATACTAAAATGAAAATTATGATTAAAGTACATTAATGAATTGAACATTGAGTCAGTGTCAAATGTACAGTAAATATATAATAATTTGATTCTTGAAAATTAGAAATATAAGAAAAGTCAAATAATTAAAACAAATAAAAATATCACAGGAAAATTCTTAGCGATTTATTGAAATGAGGAAATTGTAAAGATAATTAAATAATTAAAAATACAAAAAATTAAATATATATCTTTGTCTATATATGTAAGCGTATGTTATAAAAAAATGAGATTTGAGTGTATATAAATTAATTTTTGAATTAGTTTATGATGCGGGGAAAACATTTGCTGACCCTAAATTACCGTAGCGTCGCGCTTATACCGGACACTTAAAACTCGACGAAACCCTATGCAATAGTTAAACAAAACCTGACTGATG
>LBFL01013542.1:0-11178 GCA_000988845.1 Hypochthonius rufulus
TGATTTTAAATTTACAAAAATAATATTAAAAATTTTGTCAATTGAATTGATTTGCTGTGATTCGGTGATAAATAAACATTATTATATGATTAAGTTAATTAAACCCCTCAAACGTGACCGATATTTTTATTGAAGATATGCGTGCATATTTTTTATATGGGGTATGTTATCGGGAATAAGAATATGTGCATACATATGCTAGTAATTGAATAGTAATTGAAAAAATAATTTGTTAGTGATAAATCAAATATTTATTAACTTTATTAGTATTTTTTTTAAAAATTTTAAGTAAATAAAAATCCACACCATTGTTATTATAGAATAATTTAATACTAAATTAATAATTATCGTATTCTCACACACTATATTCTAATACCGTATTTTCGCGTATATAACCCGCACCCATGTATAGCCCGCACCTAATGATTTTCAGTTTCATAAAAATTTTCCATATATAAACCATATATAACCTGCACCCCATGTATAACCGCACCACCTATTTTTTTTTCAAAAAATACACTTTTCTTTGTATAACCCGCGGGTTATATACGCGAAAATATGGTATTATTAACTTTTATTTATTTCCGATTTATCTCTATTTTAAAGTTAAACAATTATTACTAAGCCGGAGTTCAAATACCCCAAAACTTATTTTAAAGTGTTTTCGTGCTTGATTTGGAAGCATTGAAAAAGCAGTGTTGCGATGATACAGTGATGTGCAACAAATGTGGCACAACTATAGTAGCGCCACCATTATAACATAACAATATGTGTATGATGTATTTATGATCATCTCTAACCCTAATAATTGATGGCGCTACTTTTTTGTGCCACAATTGTTGCACATTTCTGTATCATCGCAACAATGCTTTTGCAATGCTTCCAAATAAAGCACAAAAACACTTTAAAATAAGTTTTGGGGTATTGACCCGTCACTAAATACGCAAATACAACTTTAAAACTAATTTTGGGGTATTAAGACTCCGGCTTAATTATTACATTATTCTTCATATTTTAATTTTGCTCATTTTTGTGAAATTTATAAATATACTGACATTATCAATATAATTCGAGTTTCGGGTGTTGACTGTCGGGTGTTACCATTATAGAAATTATAGAAATTTTCAGTAAATACTTAATTGACTTAGACCGACATGTCGATCAATGTGTGGGAATACGGTATAAGCTATTATTTTGTTGCATTTAATAAAATAAAATAAATTTACAAGGATTTTGACGCGGTTTGGAACACGACGACACCAGAATTATCCGCGTGTTTTCACGAAACAATAATCGTATGGATACCGGCATTTTTTCTATGGCTTTGCGTACCTTATGCAGTATTTGACTTTTTTACATCACGACGATCATCCATTCCTTGGAATTGGTTTAACATAACCCGTCAATTGCTGTCATTAATATGTACGGTGACGACATTTGTTGAATGTCTTCTGTGCCTTCTTCGGGAGTATCAATTCGATGATTCCCCAACATCGTCACATCTCATTTCAACGGCGATACAATTTATTACAAAACTTTTATTATCATCGATAATCTATTTTCACCGAATCAGTGGTGTCCATAGCAGTGGAATCGTATGGTTATATCTGTTATTCGATTCAATTTTAGGGGCATTTTCAATTTATAGCTATTCACTGATACGACAAAAATATGAATTTTCATTGTTTATGCTACAATATGCATGTACAGTATTACTGTTAATTATATGCTCATTTTCCGATAAATTATCACCATCATATGAAAAATTATATCATAGCGATAACCCAAAGAGTAAAGTTTGCCCTAAAGAAACGGCATCATTTCCCTCTAAATTAACATTTTGGTGGTTCAATCAATTGGCTATTAACGGGTGGCGGCATACATTGACCAATGATGACCTTTGGGGTGTTAGGGTTGGTGATAAATGTGAAAATATATATGCATATTTTCATAAATATTGGAAAACAAATGATGAGACAACCAAAGAATTTGTCGTCGGAACACTCGGAAATGGTAATTCAATATCTTATCCATTATTGGATAATTCACGATCTCACAATAGTAATGCTAAACATAAACCAAAACAATTAAAAGATAAAAGTGTTTTATTGACGATTGCAAAAGCATTTTGGTTTTACTTTTTACCCCCGAATATTATGAAATTAGGAAGTGATATCCTTTTATTGGCAAATCCTATGATACTAAAGTAAGAAGATTTTGTTTTTAGTTATTTTTAATAAAAATTAATATATGCATATAATACATTTTTATATGCATTTTTTATTAATTTTATTGGTATATTAAAAATCTATAAAATTCAGGAGTAATAAATTAGTGAAAATATCTCAAAATATTTCCGATTATAAAATATTCAGTTATTTTTATAATTATATTATTATAATAATTAATATAATATTTTATTTTATTTTATTATTATATTATAATTATTATAATAATATAATTATATTATTATATTAATTATATTATGGGCGTAATGATTATACTTTTCCCGATAATATTTATCCGCTTATAAAATTGCATATGAAAAGAATTAGTTCATTATATTTCGTGACATTCTCTATGCTTTACATAGAAATATTGCGTCAAAATACAGTACAATTAACGTGATTAATTAATATATAAAAATTTGTTTATTTTTTATTCGTATAAAACACAAATTTTTGAGTATTTAAAACATGAAATTAAATAAATAATTTAATAATTAATTAATTAACAGGTTATTGATTGGATTTGCCTCAGATCTTTCAACCCCATCATGGCACGGATATGTTTACGCTGCATTATTCTGTTTAACAAACGTAACCCAAAGTATGATAAACTCGTATCACGCGCATCGAATGGCAGTTTTGGGTATTCGCATCCGCACGTGTCTTATATCATCAGTTTACCGGAAATCACTTGTATTAAGTAACACCGCACGTAAAGATGCCACAACCGGTGAAATCGTGAATCTCATGTCAGTGGACGCGCAGAGGTTTATCGATCTCCTCCCGTGGCTGAGCTTTTTGTGGTCCGCACCCATACAAATCGGGATCGCACTATGGTTGTTATATGCACAACTCAATTATGCCGTATTCGGGGGTTTGGCAGTGATGATCGCGTTCATACCTATCAGTGGCAGTATTAGTGCTGTCGTTAAGAAGTTTCAGACAAAACAAATGAAGTTTAAGGATCAGAGATTAAAGATATTAAATGAGGTTTTGAATGGGATTAAAGTTATTAAAGTATGTATTTAATTATTATAACTCTAAATGATTAATGAGAGACTCTTTCAAAAAGAAGAGAGATGATCATTAATCTTTTTGTTTTGAAAAGCGGAGCTTTAAAATTGAGGGGCGAATTAATTTCTATACACCATAACTTGGATTTATGTCCCGCAACTGTAGTGAGACATAAATGAAATTCCAAGATAAAAAGAGACATTTTAATGTAAAAGTACAAAGTGATTTTAAAATCTGCGGACATAAAACGAAAAAAGACGTAAAAGTGAAGGGAAACATAAATACAAGTTATGGTGTATCTTTAAACATATGCAATCGCTTCTCAATTTGAAAGTGTCGCTTTTAAATTCAAAAAGAGTAATGCGTAATCGTGAGTGTCGCACTTTGTATAGAGTCGCTCTTTAACCTGTTAGGGTTACCGTACTTTCGCGTATATAACCCGCGCCTAATGATTTTCAGTTTCATAAACATTTTCCATGTAATAACCCTTTTCGATGTATAACCCGCACCATCTATTTTTTCAAAAAATACACTTTTTCTATAATCCGCGGGTTATATACGCGAAAATACGGTATATATTTTTTAAAATTAAATATAATGTCATACATGATTGTATTTGTATTTCAGTTATACGCGTGGGAAAATGCATTTATTGATT
Organism: Hypochthonius rufulus; assembly: GCA_000988845.1. Lineage (NCBI taxonomy): Eukaryota > Metazoa > Arthropoda > Arachnida > Sarcoptiformes > Hypochthoniidae > Hypochthonius > Hypochthonius rufulus. The sequence goes on from LBFL01013542.1 coordinate 3,901, forward strand.
CGATATTTTCGATTCGAACCAAAGAATTGAATTTATTAAAAAAGAGCGGATATTTTTCTACGATTTTCGTTACACTATCATCGACATCGGCATTTGTCGTGTCATTTGTTACATTTGCGATTTATATATTAGTCGATGATTCACATGTTTTAGATGCAGAAAAAGCATTCGTATCGATTGCATTATTTAATTTAATTCGAATTCCATTGGTAATGTTCCCGAATATGATCACGAGTATTATATTGGTATGGATTTTTACACTTAAACCACTCTAATGTGACCGTATTGCGGCAGAAATTTCTTATGATAGAAAGGATTTTACGTTAGAGAGGTTAAAATAGTAGGGGTTTATGTGATTTGGACATAAGAATCTGTTTACGCTAGAGAGGTTATTCACGCTAGAGATTGTTCACATTAGAGGGGTTTATTGTACTTATTTTATTTAAAAAGTATTTAATTTTAATTAAAAATTTAAATTAACTTTCCACAGACAATGGTATCAGTGAAACGTTTGAACAATTTTCTTAATTCTTCAGAACTGAGTGAATACGTAACTCGTAATGACGATAAAAATATGGTGGTCATTGAGAATGGTTCATTCACGTGGAATCGGGTTGAAGATTTAAATGATGATGTTATACCGCATCTCAATAAAATCAATTTGAGAGTTAAGAATGGTCAATTCGTGGCTATTGTTGGGAGTGTCGGTTCGGGTAAAAGTTCAATGATAATGTCGATTTTAGGGGAAATGGAGAAAGTGGACGGTCACGTGAATATTAAAAGTAATTCGAGCATAGCATACGTTCCACAACAGGCGTGGATTCAGAATAACACTTTAAGGGATAATATTTTATTTGGAGAACCGTACGATGCATTGAAATATAAGAAAACTATAAATTCGTGTGCATTGAAACAGGATTTATCGGTACTCGCGGCGGGAGACACCACTGAAATCGGGGAAAAGGGAATTAATCTTAGCGGTGGACAGAAGCAACGTGTTAGTTTGGCGCGTGCGTGTTACAGTGATGCTGATCTTTTTCTATTAGATGATCCATTATCTGCAGGTACGGTAATCGTTTAATGATAACTCAATCGGCACTGAGATAAATCTTTAGATTTATATTGAAATTTAATATACACATAAATCGTTTATGATAAACCTAAAAACATTAATTATTTCTTTAACATAAACAAACTTAAAATCAAATCAAATCATATAAACTTTTTGCTGTTATAAAGTAAAACCCCCTTTATTTTAAAAATAAGTTTCCAATTGCAATATATTTTGATAGAGAAGTTTATGTGTACTTTAATTATTTGTATGCATCAATAGTTTGAGTCTGACAATGTATAGAGCCTCTCATATTAGCTGTTTGTATCCCTATCCTTATCACTTTTATCAATTAATATAGAATTAATAGAGAATTATAAGAAAGTAATAAGAGATAACAATAAATTTATTCTTAAGATAAGTAACAACTAATTTGAGACGCTCTTTAAAATGTAATTATTATAAAGTAACAGAAAGCAATAAGCTAGGGAATGCTGGTGCGGTGCGTTCGATATTTTCTGTTGCTTTTATAATGATCACACTGTATTTAAATTTATTCTATAAACTAATACCGTATATCTTTTAGTGGATAGTCATGTTGCGAAACACATATTCGATGAGGTCCTAAGTTCAAAATCGGGAATGCTACAGAATAAGACCCGAATTTTAGTCACAAACAGTTTATTCGTTCTTCCGAATGTCGATCTCATTGTTGTAATGAAAGACGGACGTATAAATGATATCGGAACATATGATGATCTAATGTCAAAGAGTGGTGATTTTGCAGAACTCATTAATCAATATTCATCTTCAAAAGCGGAAGAATCATCAGAACCGGAAGTTGAAAAGAGCGGTCTTAGGCCAAGACTAAGACATAGTTCTTCAGTGTTTGAACCTGAACAAAAGCCTATTGATGCGAGTAAATTGGTTGAAGAGGAAAGGGCTGAAACGGGTCAAGTGAAGTTTGAAGTTTATAGAAAGTACATGAATGCATTAACACCATTTTGGGCCATTTCCATGATCGTCAGTTACATGTTTGTTCAGGCATTTAATGCCGGTTCAAGTTTCTGGTTATCCGCGTGGACACAGGACGATGATAAAAGTGTTGAAAACACTCGTTATTCTCTCGGTATTTATGGTTTAATCGGATTTTCTCAGGCAATATTCATCATAATTGGATGGTTGTCGATGACCATAGGATGTCTATTGGCGAGTGGCAACTTACACAAGAAACTTCTCATTAAGATAATGCACGCTCCGATGTCGTTTTTCGATACTACTCCAATGGGACGTGTTTTGAATAGATTTAGCAAAGATATTGATGTTTTGGATACACTTATGTCTTTCACGATACGGTATTATATTCTCTAAGTATATGTATCATATGTATATGTATATATATATATATATGTCATATGTGATTTATTTAAGGTCTATGAATTGATAGATTCGAATATTTCTTTATTAGATTCTTAAGCTAAGCTTTTGACCTAAGGCCACTAAACTATGTCAATAATTGACTAAAATATTAATTCTTTTTAATAGGGTATTATTAAGTTGTACATTTCAAGTAATCGCAACATTAGTTGTAATCTCATCGCAAACCCCAATATTTCTCGCCGTTGTGATTCCTCTAATAATTTTGTATTATTTTATTCAGGTAATGATAAAATAATTTACACATTTACACTTCAGTACCAATTTATGTGCAGTTTTTATCCTCAAAATAGTGTGACATGTAAATATGTTCCGAATCGGACATAAAAACAAATACAATTTAATGGAAAAGTTAAAATGTTATATTTGAAAGACTGCGGAGATAAATGAGTACAAAAGTTTATGATTTTAATTAATTAATTTTTAAAAATATAGAAATTTTATGTCGCGACATCACGTCAATTGCGTCGTCTCGAATCAATCGCACGATCACCAATATATAACCATTTTAGCGAAACACTTAATGGAGTCAGTACAATACGTGCATATAATGTTAGAGAACGATTTGTTGATGAATCAAATTCACGTGTCGATAAGAATCAAATGTGCTTTTACCCGAGTCAAGTGTCATACTGTTGGTTGCAGGTCCGATTGGAATTTATATCGAATTTAATTATATTTTGTGCGGCGCTTTTTGCCGTTTTGGGACGGAATGATCTTAACCCGGGTGTTGTTGGACTTTCCATTTCTTATTCATTAAGCGTAACGTTAACACTTAATTGGTGTGTCCGTATGTTCGCCGATATGGAAAGTAATGTCGTGGCAGTGGAACGTGTCGATGAATACTCGAATATCGATTCAGAAGCAGATTGGAATTCCAATAATAAACCCCCCAATGACTGGCCTCAGAACGGACTTATCGACTTCGATCAGTATGCGACTAAATATAGGGAAGGAATGGATTTAGTGCTGAAAGGCATTGATATGCATGTTAATAAAGGGGAAAAGGTAATGCACGATTATTTATATTTATCTTGTAATTTATATAAAAATTATATTTGTCTCGATTTATGTCCCGCTTCGGGCCTCAAAAATAAGGCACAAATGTAAATTGGACATAAAAAGAAACATATTTTAATGTAATAGTGAAAAGTGATTTTGAAATCGCCGGACATAAATCGAAAAATAACATAAAATTAATGGGACATAAATTGAGACTCAACTGTATACGATAAAATTTATTGTGCGGTTATAAAACGATAATTTTTAAAATTCATAATTTTAATATTGAATTTAATGATTTTATAATTAATTTATTATTCTTTAAGTTTGCGAAAAGTTATTATTGTGATATTCATATTACTAAAGTTAATATAATTTTTTAAACAATTGTTGCAGATTGGTATTGTTGGTCGTACCGGTGCAGGAAAATCATCTTTAACTCTCGCACTTTTTCGACTCATCGAAGCGGCTTACGGAAAGATAATCATCGATGGAATTAACATTAGTAATATTGGACTTCACGAACTTCGGTCCAAATTAACAATAATACCACAGGATCCGGTACTATTTTCGGGAACATTACGTACAAATTTAGATCCATTCAATTCATATACAGACGAACAAATTTGGTTATCGTTAGAACATTCACATTTAAAAAGTTTTGTGGCGAATTCCGATATCGGTTTAGAGTATAAAGTCAGTGAAAACGGTGATAATTTAAGTGTCGGTCAGCGTCAGTTAATATGTTTGGCCCGTGCATTGTTGAGAAATACGAAGATATTGATACTCGATGAGGCGACAGCAGCAATTGACTTAGAGACCGATGCTCTTATACAAACCACTATCAGAACACAATTTGTTCATTGTACAGTATTAACGATTGCGCATCGACTCCATACAATTATTGATTCGGATCGTGTGTTGGTTCTTGACGCGGGTCGTGTCGCGGAATTCGCATCACCGCAACAATTGCTTAAAGATGAACGTTCACTATTCTATTCTCTCGCTAAAGATGCGGGAATTGTATAATATATATATATTTTCCATATATTTGATGATATATTTGATATTCGAGTATAGTTTTGATATAACAATTATTCAAATGGAATATCAAAAATGGAATATTGAGTTTAAATATAATTTAATATATTAATTTTCACATTTCTTTAATTAGAAAAAACCTTTGAGAATCCATTAAATATTAGCACTGATTATTAATATATTGAAATAATTACATATTTTTTGACATCGCAACACTAAAATAAATTATGTTCTTTATTTAAAATGTTTATATTTTTTGAAAAATTCTATCATTAAATTTATTTATATATTACAGACACAGACAGAATAAAGACATATCTACCCAAAGAAAGGTGCTTTTTGCCACTCACTAAATAAAATTTATATGTTCTCTTGATTTTTTATGGTTTTACCATTATTATATTATATGGTAATTGGAAAATACAAAGCATACAAATATGTACTGAGGCATGTTATGGGAAAACACTATTTTTATATGGCTTAAAATACGTGCTTTTTAGTTAATCAAAACTAATTTGGTCGAGTCTCGGTTTGTGTCCCCTATTTTTATGTCCTTTTTTAGTTTTATGTCCTCTGTCTTTGAGAACACAATTCACTTATATATTAAGTAATGTTAATGATGCTTCAATTTGTGTCTGTTCACTTTTATGTCCATTTTATACATGTATTTATGTCCTGAATTTTTAAGACCGGTGTATATCATATCTATGGTAACATTACTTGGATTTATGTTTTCGTATGTATTTTGTTAAAAACAATTATTAAGATCCATATGAAAACACTTTCAAAACTCAGCAAAAATTACTCATTAATCCAATTTAAACTTAAAAAGTCAAAAATAAATTATTACTCAAATCTTCTTTATAGTGATTAATTATGCGTGTAAATATATCATAAACAAATATTTGATTTTAGATTAGGGTTTTATTTTATGTCCTATTTTTCTGAGACCCGTCGCGGGACATAAATCGAGACTCGACAAAATAACTGAAATTATAATTATGATTAAAATTATTTTTAAATTTACTAATGATAATTAATAAAACTTTTTAATAACTAAGATGAATTTTAGGTATAAAATGTCTATAAAACATTAGGAAATTGGAAAATTACGACAAATTTTATATAAATTCTAAAACTTGAATATATTAAATTATGTGAAAATCGTCACACTTCGAGTTATCATGTTTTTTCAAATTTCATTCGAATCATACCTATAAGATCTACAAGATATCTACAAGATATCTACAAGATATCTACAAGATCCCAAAGAATGTCATACAAGGTTTAAATAATGCAATAATACAAAAAATATTGAGTAAAACATAATTAATTTAATTAAAACATTTCTAAACGAAATCAAAAATTAATAATTTTACAGTGTTAAATATATAGTATTGTTGTATATATAGTATTAGCTGCGTTTAAACACTACAATGTGTTTTAAATAAAACACTGATGAGCATTTTATTATAAAATATGATCTTAAAATGTCTTTTTAAAATACTTAAACTGTGATTTTTCTAAAAAATATTGTAATTTTTCCGAAGTTTAAACTTTTTTTGTATTTATAAATCAGTTTTTTCTATTTTAACCCAATAATTTCTTTTTCTTCAGTGCCATTGAGACTCCCAAAACATTTACACGCATCTTTTTTCGTTATAATTTATTTAATTCTTTTTTATTTAAGTATCAAATGCTTAATTCGATGCATTATTAAATTATATAAAAAATCTGCTAAATTTGTTCCTCAATTAGTGTATATAATAATTAATTAGTGTATATACCTATATACATATACCTGTGCAATTCTCGCATGTTAATCGATGATAAAACTACCATCACTGTGCCCCAAAGTATAGTTTTTTTAAATTTATGTATTGTTGCAGGTTCGTGACATGTTTGAAACTTATGCGAGACTTTCTTAATGTTTATGCGTGTTAATGATAGTTTTGGTTCCACGAGTTATGGTCTTTCGTCGGCGACCGGTGAGAGGACAGCATAAGTCGATACGATTGATCATTGTTGTTGAGAGATTCTATTATCCTATGACCCGCGGGGTCAGGGGATTACGCTGAGAGTTCCGTAAAGGGCTTTGTTAGGCTCTCAGGAGAATAGAGATCAGTTGCATAAACCTTTTATTCTGGAGTCTTAAACATACACTTTCATAAACATAAAATTATTTATATGAAAAATGATTAAAAATGTAAATAAAGATGATCTTCGCTGTCGCTGATCTGAGAGCCCAACGATGATGATCTTCAGCTGCAATGATGATACGTGCTGAACACTGATATCCAAAAACTTCAGATCCTTTTTATTCGCTTTCTTCTTCTTTGTCTCTCCTCTGACTATTCTTAACTCTTCAAATATTCAAATCTAAAGGATCGTTGTAACGGTACAGTGTCCCGCGGTGATCTCAGCTCAGTTTAGGAACATCAGTTTTATTGCTTTTTGACACATGTTCTTAATTAGAAACTTCTTGAGGAGCTTCTGTTTGCGTAACACAGCTTTAGAGGGTGTTAATTCTGTGTATTGTTACGGCATATAAAAGTATTGCAGTCTAAACTCGGTTTTGTTGTCACCCGGTTTTGTTGATTATTTCAATATCTTGACAAATTTAAAATCTCAAAAGCCATTCCTCATTCAATGTAATAGTATATAATATTCGGTTATGTTTGCCGAGGTTTTGCTGATTATTTAATTTTTTTCGCATGTATTTTGTTGCACATTTTCAGATTTAACTG
>LBFL01013544.1:11865-24109 GCA_000988845.1 Hypochthonius rufulus
AGAAAATTTATATTAAATCGTCATTATTGCGTCTTTAAAAGCAACTTTTTGATAATTTTTAATCGGATTCTGTATAATTGAATTATAAAACCCCATCATAGTTAATAATCTCCAATCACCAGTCTCAGATATGTCCACACGCATTGTCAGGGGCGATCTCACGGAACTTTTATCATAATCATTGAGTCATTAATTATAATTAATCGTTATCAAATGATACAGATCAATGTGTTTTGCACATCGCCACAGTGTTTTATGCTTTAATACAATTATATTTATGTATTGAAACATGTGATTTTATCACAATATTTTTGTAATATTAATGTACTTTAATGTACTTTAATGACTAATATAAAACATATTTTTAAATGAGTCATGAATAAAAATTGATTTTTGATTAAAAATTCTATCGTCGTTTTCCTGATTAATGTTTTTAAATTCTAACATAACATATACAATATCAATCCAAATAAATATCATATTAATTATATCATAATAATCATATTAATATCATATCAATTAATTGGATCCGCAATTTTAATTTGAAAAAATTCAAAGACAATGAATATAATATTAATGAATGCATTAAAATAATATTTAATTATTCAAAAATTATCCAAAAATCTCATGCAAAACATATATACGAAAAGCTAAAGTCTAATATACTGAATCGGTATTTCCTTATCAAAAACATGTTTTCATAGATTTATGTGTTTCACTATCCTATTGGGTTTTTTACTGATTTGAGTGTTCGTTATACGAGATTTTACGGTATGTAATTTAAGATAATAAATATTAAGAGTTAATGTTATATTAGTACGTATTGACAATTATTTTATACCACTCAATGCCATTGTGCATCGAATTTCTCTTTGAATCTCGAATCATTAATTTAGTTAATTAACATTAACAATAACAAAGAGTCAAAAGTAAATTTAAATATCGTCATATGGAAACTTCATTGTGAGGTTAATAAATATTTAATAATGTTATGTTATGGTAGTTAACCTCTTTCGTTCCAAAGCAATTCGATATCAGGTTTATCAACGATCATTTATAATCAAATAGAGTATCATTCTGAGAATTTAAACGCCTTCAGGTGCATTCCAATTTTGAATTTACATGAATAATAAACGATAAAATGGAATGTTAATAATAAACTTGAATTTAATCAGTTTAAACTCTCATTGGAATGTGCATGTGAATATGTGGTATATTTGAGCATCTGTCGTTGAACCTCATATCTTAATCCTCATATCCTAATCTATTTATTTGAATCAAATGATTTTTATCTCAGATTTTCACATGTATTTTCAACATGAGTATTTATCAAATCAAATGTCAGAGATGATAAATAAAAGAAAAAATGATGAGATTATGGAGATGTGTAAATAAATATTTTCATTGTCATTTCAATTTGAGAAATGATTTTATATTTGCATATAAATTTCATACATCAAAATGATTTATCTGTAAAGTGATTCTGTCATAACATGAGTCCCTTTACTATAAAATTTTGTTTCTAAATATTTTCGCAGAATAAATGATTTATTTGCACGTGATAAGTACAAATTCATATATTTTATTATGTTTCATCTGCCAAAACCCTATCACAATTGATAAAAATAAATTAATAGAAATGCCGTGAAATGTTTCGTACTGAATAAATAAAGTACAAAAGACAGTAATATCTTTCAATGACACAATTCCCAAACTCCAATTGGGACATGTGATATATTCCTTGTGTACCCTTGTGTACCCTTGTGTACCGAGTACAGTGTATAACAGCTGATTGCATAGTGTACTACTCCAAAGATGATCATTTTAGTCTAGACTAAAAATTTAACTAAAAAATTAAAATCAAAGATATTTTTAAAGAATTTTTTAAGAAAAATGATTAAACTAAAGACTAAAGAAAAAGAGTGTTTATTTCTTACATCATTTTTATAAATATAAATTATAATCCAAATCCAAAATTATAATACAAACATAACTCATATCGGAATTATAACCGAAATATTAAAACAATTTAAATGAATGAAAAAATATTTGAAAATTCATTTACTTTTAATGGAAATTTGATTTTATCAAAACCTATTTACAGTAGGAACATATGCACGTTACTGAAAACATAGATATAAAAAATGCATGCTAGCAGGTTGAAATTTTTTTAATAAATATTTAATAATTAATTAAAGCAAACATTACTGTTAAAAACAAAACATGTGATTAAATTTATTGAAATGCAAATTCGAGTGTTAATTATTTTTGAAAATAATCAAATTTTTGTCACGATTCGATAATTGAGGTGTTTCCATATATTTTCAAATTTTATCATTCATAATCAATGATATTCTAATCATTGTTTACCGATTGATTTTCAATTCTGTATTTGCGTCATTAACACATTTTTACTGTCATATTATTTAATTGTCAAATCTTAAGGGTGTTTAATACTTCTGCTTTATTTATTCATATAATTATTGACGAAATTTTCGTTTCATTTTAATGATTAAAGTAATATATTTGATAATATACTCGCAATGATAACATTAAATGATAGCATTAAAAACAGGGAAAGGAAATGGCAATTAATACAGCTATAGACTTACCCTTCCTTTGTGAGAAATGTGAATTTCTGGGGTACCGATGGCAGTTGACTGTGCATACATCGACGCAATTCTTCTCCCGTGTAATTGCATTGTTCGAGTACGACAGACCCTATCACAATTGCATTTTTATAATACGGTTCTGTATAATCATTATTTTGATTGAGTCGGGAACTGCTCCGCTCATCGACTATAACGACACCACAAATAGTGTTAGAATCACCGTTTCGTACGGTAGAGACGGACGAAGTGGTGATGGTGGAGATGGATGGTGTCAAATCGTTGTTATTGAAAGTCTCCGAAACCATATTCACGTGCAGTGTTTGGGAAATCTCATCCAATTCTTCACTTGATATATGTGCACTAAAGTCATTCATGAATGGATAACTCTGTTGGTTTACGTAATCAGTATTATACCCTTCGTCAACGGATATATTTCCGTAATATACAGGTTCCACTGAAAGTGTTTTGGGAACTAAAGGCATGCTACAACTACAACTACAATTAAGCTCTTGATAATGTGTTGGAGAATTGCAACATTCACTGTAAAAAGGCACTGTAAATAGAAAATTTTAAGACTATTATGTCATGTTTGTGAAGTTATAACTTAAGTACACTCAGGACTTTTTCAGTACTTTCAGGTAACACACCTTAGTGAGCACTTAACGGGGCAGTCATAGGATGGCTCAGCCCCCGTTACAAAAGTTGTCGAAGCAACTCTAATATAGCATTTTTTTTAATGATATCAACCAATGGAACCCGACAATAACTATCACAATTGTGTCCTTGAAAATTGTTTTATAATGATTGTACTGTTAGTGCTGAATAATGCCAATAAAATACCACAAATATTAGCGACTATATTAATGGAATAAACAGTTCCGAAAAACTTTGAAACAATTGTAAAAATGCATTAATACTATTTATAGCATTCCATTTCATCGAATATAGGAAATAACAAACAATACTTGTGACGCTCTTTGAAGAGGTAACTCAATGATAAATGAATGATTCACGTATCTCTTTATCATATACCAACAAAAATAGTTTATCCGTGAGACTGAAATGGCAAATATAAAAAGCAATTCATACACCACTAAAATTTGTTGCACTTTCACAATGGCAATGTTTTTAAGTAATCATTGATTCTTCATTCCGTTAATTCAACTGAATATAACTCATTTATCATAGTATGACATTATTATAACATTTTTTTCAAGTGAAACGATACGATTTATACAATAACAATTTGGTTTTATCACACTGAAGGGACCACAAATTCAGTGATAAAATGGAATGCGATAAAACCGAAGCACTGTAATTAGGTGTAGGGACTTATAAAATACAGCGATAAAATTCTATATGTGACAGTACCAAATTATTTTAATATTAGTCCCAATCACATACCAACAAATTACTTAAAATCGTGTGTTAAAATCGAATAGGCACTGTATTAATTATAAAGTTGAGTATTATTCTATCAGTTTTTATATAAATGTTATCACATGATACACATTAAAGTTTAGAGTCTAATATATTATGTGCGGAGTGTTTTAATATTTAATATACATTAATATTAACTGATTTTATTAAACTTTTTCTGATTAAATATTTTATAAAAATTAAATAATTGTACCGCCATCTTTTAGTTAATAAAATAAATTATTATCTAAATTATTATTGAAATAAAAAAGTTTGACTTTTCAATTACTTTAATAACTTTATGAATGACAATAAAATTAATTTAAATTAATTTAAATTAAACAATCAAAACAATAGCTGAACTCCCATTGCAGGTCAATAGGCTAATGACAGTTCTCAGTGTAAAGTTCTCATTGAAATTTTCTAAAAGTCATTTGTTCAGTTGAAAATGTTAAATCACGCATCATAATGATAAATCTTATTATTCACACCGATGAAACACCATTTGTGTGAATGTAAATTTATTGTGTAAAGAAATTAATCATAATGTTAAATCATAAATCTTAAATCATATTCAAAGCACTTTAATATCATATTCCATTATATAAAAAGTTAATTATTCAATTACTTTTATGATTTTTCAGTTTAACTTTTTACTGTAATAATAATATTGGAGTTTAAATTGCATTTAAAGGCATAACGAAGTTATACAATTGTCATGTAAATAATAATTATTAATTTTAGAATTTACAATATTTGTTATACAAATTATATAATTCATGTTTAAATTTATTGTTTGAGACTTCATTTACCTGTTTATTGAATAAATTATCATTAATTGATTCTAATTTATCGCGAGTTTTAACATATTCAAACTCTTCATAAATTTAATTTCGCATAATTAATGAATCATTTGATAAAAATATCATTTAATAAATTACGACCGTTAAAAAAGTTATGCTATAATAATGAGAGGAAAACTTTAAAAATAATTATTCAATTAATTTGATTAAATGAAACATATATTATGATATAATTTAAAAAAACATGTAAAAAATTTTAAAAAACATGTAAAAAATTTAAAAAAAAATATATTTTTTTTAATTAAAAAAGAAAGAGACTGAAACACCAATGAAATTCGTTAAAAGATTTTCTAATAACAAATATTTTCCCAATAAAAAAATAGGCCTAAAGTATTGCGCAATGCTTAAGGTATTGCAAATTTAAGGGGAAGAGAGAGATGTGAAGTGACGTAATGTGGAAAATGATTGAAAGCGAAAAATGGCGGAATGCTGTTCACGATGTGCACAGGAGAAACGATTATATAGAAAAGAATTGACGCGATGGGGAAAGAATGTCTTACTTCTCGCGGGTATGTTAATCACCATTTATTACCTTTAACTGTATTTAACGGGTCTCACCTAATCTTACGCCGGAATTTTCGGTCAGAAATGTGATGATAGTTTAACCCATAATATGATTGAATGGATTGTGAATGATAAAATTGGTAATTTCCTTGTCTTTGACACTCACGCACAGGCATAAGCATAGGCATAGCGCAGTATATATGCATTGTAATGCTGTGATACGGGCCTATGCTATACCAATGCTATCGTATTATAAAGCACTTTGCCTTTGAGACGATGCATTTTACACTATTACTTATATCGATGGTTCCATATTAAGTTCCATATTAAACTTCCATAATAAAAATGGTAAAAATGTAAAAAATTAGGCCATTTTATGTGTATTGTTACTAAAGGTCGATGCACATTTTTACGCATTTTTCAGTGTTTCATTTCATCGATCGATTTTTAATACCATTTTTTGAGCATTTATTTTTTATTGATTATTCATTAATTAAATTTTAAGTAAATTTTAAGTTATTTTTTCTTAATTTTTCTTAATTTATAATAATACGGTACGAGTTTATGGGTCAATACATAAAAGCGAAAGTGAAATTTGTTATACGAATATACGAGAGAACTCTGCACTTAGATATTTATGATAAATATTTTATCACAAAACAATTGTACAAAATAATGTGTTTTAATATTCGTGTTTATTTATCCCTTAACATTTATCCCTTAACATTTTGAGGACATTTGTATGATCCAAATACGTATTAAGTATTAACCCTCGAATCTGATAATTTAGGAAAATAACGGTAAAAGTGCATATCGTATGTGAATGGAGTAATAATTAAATAGGGATATGTTTTTCCCCGAAACGAAAAACCCTTAAATTGGGTCGTCACAAATATGAGCACTTTCATTTCAATAGTAAAGTGTATTCCACAGGACGACGCTATACATACACCGGACGCCACTGCCAAAATGTGTTCCTATGGTTTAGTGTATGCCGTGCAATTTAATGTACGATTATAATGTACGATTTAACGTACAATTTATAGTACAATTTACAGCACATTGAACATGCACATGCACATGCACATGCACATGTATAGTTAAGTATTAGATTGAGCAGTGAGAAGGAAGTGAAATCCGAATAAGTATTGGGTTCATGAGTCCGTATCTAAAGGGATTGAAGCGCTAAGAGAGAGTAGATTTTGCATAATGCGTGAAGTTAGACACTATTAATGAGAATGGGGGACACTTATGGGGGCTAAACTTATCCCAATGTTATTCTCGCCCATTTAATGCCATTTTAATTTGAGTCTCTTTATGGTTTGGGTATGGTTTGGGTTTGTTTCTAATATATTAGCAATAATAACACTAAAATGCAATAATTGTACAGGAATGGAGCGCGTCGCTCAAGAGTTAATGGGAGGACGAAAGTGGAGAAAATTAATGACTCCGTTCAATTCTCTCGAAGAAAGAGAACCCAAAGACTGGAGTCAACACGATACGTGCTATTTTTGTAATTCTAAATCTCCTGTAAGTTAATGCCGTTAATTATTATTTCCATTATCATGTGTTTTGCGGAGTCCCATTGACTCAACACTCTGTTCATGATATGTAAAACACTCTGTTCATTATATATAAAACACTCTGTTCATGATATGTAAAACACTCTGTTCATGATACGCAAAACACTCTGTTCATTACATGTAAAACATATTTGAAGTTTGCCAATAATTGTCATTCCAAATGCAGAATTCCACAGAAACAGTTGTCCGTAACGCTGACATCGATAATTCACTACATTCTCCTGTTCAACTATGCTCACATTGTAAAGGTCTGACATCGAACAGCACCTGTACGTGTAAATCACGTAAATCGCCATCGTCCATCGATCAACCATTAGATCTCAGTGTACATTCGCGACGGTATAAATTTGCCGAAACTCCACATTCCGATGATGCCTCTGATTTGGGTGATAATGATCATTCTCTCATTAAAGTACCACAACCCTCTTCCACTGCCAAAACAAAGTAAGTTAATTGCTTAAATTAAATAAATTAATTACTTATGTTAATTAACAGCAAACGGAACCGTTTGCAAACCAATTCCGTATGGAAACGTACTTATACTGAAGAAGAACTTCAGGCGGCACTTAGAGATATACAGAGTGGGAAATTAGGGACGCGCCGTGCCGCGGTCATCTATGGAATTCCACGGTCGACACTCAGGAACAAAGTATATAAATTGGCACTCGACAGGGACAGGTCCAATGGAAAACGCAAGATTAATAGTGGTGATACATCGACGCGAACTCTCATCGCTAATAATAAGAAGACCAACAATAGTGATGAAAGTCTTGCGGCACGCGAATCACGTGAATCGGAAGACACAAATCATGCGAATTTCGCGAGTGAATCGCTGAAACAGTTATTGAAGAATACGATCACACAGCGTACGAATAACAACAACAATAGTGTGTCAAATGTAACGAACACTGAAAGGACTCACTCATTATTAAGTGCTGATTCAGCCTCTCAACTTCAATCCCAATTTAATTTAAATGATATGTACAATAATGAGGCCTTAGCTGCCATCCAAATGTTATCTACAATCGATGTCAGTTTAGCACCACTGTTTACCCAATTTCTATTGATGAACATTCATCAATTAGCCTTTGCGAAGCATCATTCAGGTGAAAGTTATGGTGATGTTTCAAATGTAATGAGTGGTAATGTACCGATTTTGCCTGAATTAATACGTAAATTGGCGTCGGATCGACTCGTTGAGGAAACGTCGAATCAGCAGCACTCAAATCGTGATAATAATGACGGTGTTAATGAAAATTTAAAAAGTAATGTGATACTGAAAGTTCCGTCCTTTAAACCTAAGACTAAGACGAGTTCGACTCTATCGTCTTCTGAAGAGTCCAAACAGCAGCAGTTAAGTGTAACGAACAGTGATAATGACCCCGTGAATCAGTGTATCACATCCTCCTCTAGTCAATTAGAAAGTGATGATATTGAAAGTAAAAGTTTCTCTTTAAAAGAGATAATCGCAAAGAGTATCAGTCAAAGATTCCCCAATACATGTACCAAAACGTCGAATAATTGTGTCACCGTTTCTGAAGATTCGAGTTCTGATGCCTTAAATAATGACGATAAACTCAACAGCAGTGCTAACAGTGGAGGTGATGGAAAGAACAGCGGTAATGTCAGTGACCAGAGTAATCCGTCGACACCCGAGAAGCGAAACAGACCTAAGCGTGGACGGTACAGGAACTACAACAGAGATGATTTGGCTAAAGCCGTTCGCGCCGTGCAAAGGGGTGAAATGAGTGTGCATCGCGCGGGGACTCTCTTCGGTGTACCGCACTCCACTTTAGAATACAAAGTTAAGGAAAGGCATTTGTTGCGACCCAAGAAAAGACATCACGACTCAACTGTGGTCAGCAAAAAGGAGACTGCACCAAAGACAAGTGCAACACACGAACGATCAATTAACGGTACATCAACGAGCGGAGCGCCGCCAACTGATGCCGCAACCGTTACTAATAATTCCTCAGTTCATCTCCCGTTTTGGCACGCGGCATTTCCCTTCTTTCCTGTAGAGTTAGGATCATCAACGAACAGTACCAATTTCTTTGCGTCGAATATGATGCGACGACTCCAAGAAAATGCACGACTCAATCAGGACCAATCCAAGAGTCAAGCGAATAACGAATACGGAGGACTCCTTTTGGAGAGTCTCATCAAATCATCTTTGGACAGTAACAGTACGCCCAAAAGCAAAAGTAATACGAATAATGACGATGATGTACTGAATTCATCGTTAGCGGTTCTAAAGGAAATGTCAGCTTTGGACAAAAAAGATTAACATTTTTATATATAAAGTGCCGTAATTCAATATTAAGGGTGCCTTTAAATGCACTTAAATGGATTGATTTGAGTACGATTTGTTCTTAAGCCCGATGATGAGATACTAGTCTATGATATGAGTGTTTCAAACTGTGATGCTCTTATTAATATATAGTATGATATTGAAATTGCTATGATATGCTCGCTGCTTTGACCATTACGAATATGACCATTATCGAGTTGACCATTTATGGAATTGACAGGGTTTTAATCACCTTCGGTTTGAAATATATTTTTTAATTATGTAAAGACTAAGAACACAATCAGCACGTTTTGTGTATCCGGTCTATAATATTACACTTGTATAATACGACGACAGAAACCATATTAAGATTATTCAAAATTAACGGTTTTAATATTTTTCTAATGCAATTTGTCACTCTACAATATATTGTAATAGGAAAACTGAGATAATATATAATCACCAAAAGAAATTGCCTAAAATATAATTCAAATTGAGGTTTGAATTAGAGGCTTAATTATTTGATTTAACCGTGTAATTAGTGCCATTGTTAGTGATAATAATGTTACCCGACAGTTCAGTGGAGATGTATTGTTGAAAGAGTTGAGCATTTTGTAAAGATCCGGTGTGCAATATACTGATTATGATATGTTTAGTGCTTTAATTTATTTGCGATGTTTATTGGTGCAATAGTGATGAGGTTTTTAATTCTATTGATTTGTTAAGTATTATAATTTATTGTACATGAATTGATGGGCGCATGTAAATCCATGTAAAGCAGAGACGTTTATTATACCCGAAGACTCATCGAAGTTTATTATTCAATTGTACTTATTAATTAAAATTATATATTATTATTATTATTTGTATAAAATACATAACATATCGCACAAATGCGTTGAGAAATGATTAGTAATTTTACTGTTAATTGACCATTATATTGACCATTCATTTGTTTTTCTTATTTCTCTTAACAAATGTATACATTATTTACATCCATTATTTCAACAGATGTAAACACTATTGTGTATGTTCATTATTATCATGATTTTTCTAATAATCGACACATTCCATTTTATAGAGATATTTTACTTTATTTTCGTCTAAATTTATATAAAATGTTAAGTTTTTGCCTGTCATAGAGAAACGCCTTTACAAAGTCATGACCATTTTCTGATAAATTTAATGCTTTAATCACCTGTTAAGTCTAACATATATGTTTTTAGTTGAAGAGTCTGTAATTATATTAAATAAATTAATTAATTTCCATATCAAAACATATTTATTTCAATGAAACTTTAATTCAGTTCACAAATCTTATCGGTGATGTAATTATATCATTTAACTGTAATTATAATAATAATTATAATAACTCAAAATTAGTCAATTGTAAGTCAATGCCATATTCTCAAGAAATTGGGACGGATCAACGATAACGCTATTTCATCATACGTTTTCATTGGTTAATTAAAACTGATTATTCCGTGAATGGAGAGAGTGACGTACAAAACATGCATATTTATAAATACGTATAAATATTAAACTCAATTAAAAGCAAAATCATGCATTGAAAATAAACGTATCTTTAGACTATAAAACTAAGAAAATTGAAAACATACATTTAAAACTCGAATAATTAAATCGATATTTATATTTATATTTATATTTATATTCTGAAAAATTCATATTTCTTTTATTCGTTACCTCTTTCATCGCCATTCTCTCGCATAACCGCAATCAAATCGTGCACATTCGTGTATCGAGTATTGCGGTGAACTGTTTTAACATGTCTTACGATACTCGATTTCCATCCAAAGATATCACCACAAACTGTACATGAATATCGTTTTTGATTCTTATGTGAGGAATTTACGTGATCATTGAGATGACCTAAACTCGTATAGAGCTTTGGACATCGTGGACATTGATGCGGTTTTCTCCATTTTGTACTATTATATGAGACAATAGAGCATCTTTCTCTGTAATCGCATCGATCGGCACAAACATTATCTACTGAATTAACAGTTTTGTCGATAGTATTGCGATACGATTCGTTCGGATCATTCGGGTCATTCGGGTCATTCGGGTCATTCGGGTCATTCGGGTCATTCAACATGAATGTATTGGTATGCGAATGATTTCTTTCGTGACTTTCATTTAGTGTCAAATCATTATTCAAATCGAATTGATCAGTGAAATCCCCGATGAAAACCGGTGAACTCTTTGAATACGTATGCATGAATAATGTCTGTGAATATGTCTGTTGTACATGAGCATTACTGTTATCGCCTTGAAATTTGTTCGGTTTGAAAATCTCTGCCGATCCTTTCAGAAGTATCATTTCATTGTTATTGAATTGTTTTTCTCGAAAATAAATCGCTTTTATCATACGGATCATATCGGTGATTGGAAATTGTGGCAGTGAAACGATTGAATATTCTCCAAATGAGTTATGCGACGAAAATAGTGATGCAAAAAAGTCTGATGATGACATTAATACGCAACGATGAGCTTTAACTGTACCATCATTTAGTATAAAAGTCACATCTTTAGTCGTTTCATCATTATAAAGCAAATGAAAGAAATCGTTTGTCAAAGATTCAAATCCATGGTTAATAATAACTGCGTTTTGAGACATTTTATTTGTATCACTGTTATTTACACGATAAATCGTATAATTATTTATTAATATTTATTATAATTGTATATATGATTTTATACAAAATTTATATTTATATTTATATTTTCAAACATCTTAATCTATGGTATTGAAAACTGCAAATAAAATGCACTGATTCTTTGTGAATCCCGAGACCGGACACCACAGCATGCAATATTAATTGACAGTGTAACTGAATGGGGTTTATCAGTACAGTTAACTGATTTTAAAATTAATGTGATTTTTTACAGTTCCCAGGTTTGGATTAACATATTTCTATCATTTATTATCATTAATGCCCGGAAAGTTATGGA
>LBFL01013554.1:0-11819 GCA_000988845.1 Hypochthonius rufulus
TCCATTTTGTATATATATCCATTTATTGGTAATTACTGGTGTTTAGAGGTTGCCAAATGGACCGGGATTCTACCGGTTATTCTACCAGTTATTCTACCGGTTATTCTCCTCTTTAATAATCATAGGCTTAGATGTTTACGCAACAATTAGACAAAATTTCATTAATGCACCCGCGCATATTAAACAACATAATACAAATAAAGTGCTCACATGTTAGTGAATTACCCTCTGTATTTATGTTTTATAATATTACTTTTTTAAAGCGAATTTACAACTAATAATCATGCTATAGTTCAAATATTTTTATTATTGTTCAATTAATTATAATTAAATAAAAACTGAATCAACGAAAATTCTCATTACTTTTGTTATATACAATATATGTAAAAATGAAGGATATATAATGCGAGACTATGAATAAAGATTACAAAATGTTTGAACATATACCGTATTTTCGATTGTATCGGAAACACTTTTACAGGCCCTTACCATAGGAACAAATACTTTGTTCTAAAAACATAAGCTGCGGATGAGACTTATGATAAGAAAATACTATAGTGTTTTTCAATATATCAAAAGGGATCAAAAAGGGTGTTTCCAATACAATCCAAAATACGGTAAATATCATCAGCCAAAAGATAATCGGACATTTTAAAGTTTATTTTTCACCGTATAATACTTTATTAACGATTTTTAATTTATTTGTACCTGTGTTTGTAGGTTAATCAATTAAATATAATAAATTTGATTTTTTTAATTTAAAAAATGTAAATATTAGTACTTTTGAATGAATTTTTAAATTATATGCCATTTAAGCACGAAATTCAAAATTAAGCATTTTTATGGAAATAAATGAAAAATTCGCATTTAAACATGAGTCCATTCTTCATGTAATGATCAGATTCGGACACATCCGAAGTATCGGAGTGATATCTCAAAAGGAAAAAAACATGCATTTCCATACTTTGAGATGCCTTATTAATAACATGTTATGTTATATAAGATTTGTTGAGTGGAAACTGATTTTTAACTTCGAGTGTATATGTCCATAATGACGAAATAAAATATGTGCAGACATAATCGGCATCGTAATTATCCCAATATAAGTATTGATAATGGATAATGATACAATTAAATATTTATTTGGTAATTCTAATTTATTTGACCGTATAAATGTAATAATCACCAAAGCATTGGAAAGAAATGTCGAAAGAGATAAAAATTTTAATAATAATGCCGCAACAAATGAAACACTTTCTTTAAAAAGGATTTTGTTTTGGATATTTTTTGAATCTTTTGAATCGAGTGTCCGATTTTTACCAAATTTGGTGCAGAGACACTACTCATAGGTATACATATGAATTTGTAAAAATATTTATAGCTATTATTTATAGCTGCACGCGCGGAATTTGATTTTTTAAAAGGTTACTTAGACAAATATGGAGCGCGTGCTCCAATTGTAATAAAAATTGAGCAACATGTTCCAACAATAGTCTACTATAACATATTAAAATTGCACGCGTGTATCTCAATATTATCATAACATTTATACACTTATGTTTATTAAACTTTAGTAAAAATGTAGTGTTATATTTTAATACAATAATGTAAAAATGTATTATATTTAAGCATAAAACATTTGCGTTCATATACAAACGTTATAATAACTTTGCATAATGTTGAGATACGCACGTGCTATTTTCACATGTTATAGAAGACTATTGTTGGAACATGTTTGCTTATTTTTATCGTAATCAGAGCACGTGCTCTAACTTATGTAAAAAACTTTCATTGAAAAAGTCAAGTTCCGCACGTGCAGTAATAAATAATTTTACATATTCATATGTATACCTATGAGTAGTTTCTGTATACAAAATTTGGTAAAAATCGGACACTCGGTTCAAGAACTATCCCTAACAAAACCCTTTTTAGAGAAAATGTTTTAATTGTCAAAAATAAATCTTTATCATTGCAATTGAAACAATTTTCATTAAACATAAAAATAATAAAATATTTATATAACTCATGATATATAATTTATTTACTAAAATTTTTCTTAAGTGAACATATTTCTTAAGTGAACATAAATTTTTGTACATTTGTCATATCAAATCAGTGAACATTTTATAAATATATTTGTCATTAAAACAATGAAATAATTTGTATCGAAATACATTGTATCGAAATACATTGTATAATGAATTGTATTATGAAATATATTTTAAATAATTCACACTTTTAATGTAATATAACAATGCAAGTAAAGCACACACCGGTTTAGGATCAAAGATCATAGCAAATCACACAGTTTCTAACGATTATTGAATCATCAAATTGAAAACGTTTCCGTAAATATTTTACGGAATTATATATAAACAGAGGTATAATTTAATTGCCCCTTTAAATTGAATGAGCAATTCGAACATAACATTATAGTATTCGATATGATCAATTCTATTGAGAGATTTGTTATAATTGACGTTCACAGAAGCGATTGACTTTCTTTTGGTTGAGAATCAGTTTTTGTTGCTAAATCTTGGATTATCTCCTGAAAGACCATACTATCGATGTTTTGTCCCAACATATAGACTATAAATTGAAAAGGTTTACAATAATTACTATTTTCGAACTGTTTATGTTCAATGTGGTTGCATCACATTTCGCCGAAAATAGTTTTTGCGCAGCTTTTTAATAAATATTTTACATGTTTTTTCATTTATTCTGATTTTACAGATAAAAAATTTTAATTTAATATTTTACGACTGAATATAAATTGAAAATTATTCGAATGATGGAATTAGTTTTCAATTAGCTTTCTACCCCTTAAATTTAACCCCAAGAGTTATTGAAATAAATGCGATATACCATGTTATCAAGTTATCAAGTTATCCCATGTCGGTGTATACGATAAAGTACAGTATATACAATGTATTTAAATAATTTAATACCGATAATATTCTAATTGACTTATATGAGAATTTTAAATAATATGGTAATTTTTAAATAAAGGATATTTGCAAAACGTCATTGAAAAGTCAATGAGATTTTTCACATGAATTTTCTTAAATTTTTATTTATTTAAAATATCAATTTAAATCTGAGACTTTTCAATATATTTTATTATTTTTCTGCAGCAATAAACTGATGTAACATTAGCCAAAATCTGTGTATATTTAGAGAATTTACTCTATACTCTGAGTAATGGGATTGCATTACATTGTAGTGCCTGAAATTTTTTAGATAATTCAGTCTGAGGAATTCAAAATTCGAGACTATAATTGTAAAATATTTCGTGCATTTTAAAAGTATATTTAAAAATAATTTTGAAACTTTATATGGCATTTTCTTAATTCGCGTATTTCAATGACAATGCAATCGTCTATATCTAAATGTATATCGTCTTACATGTTAAGCGTCTTAAAAATATTTGAAATATAATTTTCTATCACATCTATTCTATGCTCTGAAATAAATATTAATCTATGACTGACTTTAGGTATTTTAAGACTTAAAGAATTTATCATTAAATTGTTTATAATCGAATATATAAATCAACGGAACACTTAATGCATGTAATCACGTCATGTGAATGTGTGAGGAGTTAATATAACTGTATATTTATGTACCTTTTAAAAGTTAATGATTAACTATTTTTGCGATCGTAATTAATTAAATAGTGTCAGACGTGAATTTACATTAAATGACTCACCTAAAAACCAATCACCAATGGAAGTGCGTCTGACAATAGTATGCAAATGGTCGAGTTGTGAAAGTCGAAATCTCATGTTAAGTAAATAGACCCGTACGGGCGGACACGCGATTATAACCAATCGAAACACAAGGACAATACCGGTGAGAGCCGCGAGTATTAAAAACCAGAACCACAGAAATATATAAATTTTTTCATTAATAATGTTCAATGGTAAAAGGCACAGTGCGTCCACAGTTTCGATGTTTGCCGATGGACCGTATTTGTAAAATCGGCATTTCGTGACGCGAGGAAATATACGAATCATCGGATCGATGCGATCCTCTAAAATACAAAATTAATATTACTGTTAAGTAAAGTGAACACCTTTTAATGGTCCATATGGACATTTAGTAGAGGACCATAATGGTCAATCCAAACCTTGGTCCATCTGAGCGAATTCAATAACCTGCAGACCGTAATGCAGGAATTCGCCATCAAAGAATTGGTCGAGCAAAAACATTTGCCCCACGACATTGCCGAATGCTAATAATTCACAAAAGAAGTACCGTGCCGCGTACCAATTGTGATGTCCTCTGCTACTGTAGAGATAATCGACTAAAAGTTTCTTTTTCTGTTTTTTCTCAGCCTCACTGAACACCCCCACATCCAAGTCCATCATGAGGGCCTGAATCTTCCCGCCCTCCCAAAACTTCCATAACCATCGAGGAATGTAGAACAGTGTCGATTGAAAGAATAGGACAAAACAAACCCATTGATAATACTTATGGTACCGAAACTCCACCGGATCATTCTCGAAGTCCACACCGGGATGAGGCACGTCAATTCCCACTCTTTTGTAATAGCTTTTGGGGATTGTGTATGTCGTGTGAATCCTAAATTAATTTACATTTTTAT
Organism: Hypochthonius rufulus; assembly: GCA_000988845.1. Taxonomy (NCBI): domain Eukaryota; kingdom Metazoa; phylum Arthropoda; class Arachnida; order Sarcoptiformes; family Hypochthoniidae; genus Hypochthonius; species Hypochthonius rufulus. Next base: position 4,607 of record LBFL01013554.1, read on the forward strand.
GACACTATAGTATGCTCAAAAATTTCCCCCATAAACATCACCATTATTTAATCACATATAACAATACATTAATAATAATTAAATCACATTCTTACCAACAGTACGTATTAATGACACTCTGCGGAACCGCATCACTTCTAATACAATCAATGGGATCACCGACATACTGTTTCGTGGTAATTACAACACAAAAGGCGAGTAATAAAATAACAGTGAGTGAATAGTGAAGACGAAAGATATTATTATCAATTGAAACTCTGCTGATCTTCAGCAAACTCTTTAAACTCCTGAACACATCCAGCATTGCGTTGTGACAGATCGGGTTATGAAAAAAAAGTAATGATTGGATCAGGCTTTTGAATACACTTCCGCGTCCATATCGACGTATCGGCAAATGGGTGTACGACGGACTGATAATTTCGTATTCGATTGTTGAGACATTAGTTGAGACATTAGTTTTGACTAAACCAAAACCTAAACCTAAACCAAAACCTTCGCCGGAGGGAAACCCTTTCCAATGGTCTTGCGACGATCCCTCTCCGTACGGTCCCGAAAGTGTTGTCTCCTGTCGTTTCCACAGAATGCCTCAATTACGGCACTAATTTCTTACCGAAAATCTAAGATAATATCCGCTGTCGAAATTAAACATTAAACTATTCACCACATATGCTTAATATAGCTATAGCATCATAAAGTTGTACGGTTAATAATCACACGAAATACTGCAATCATTGACATTAATATATGATGAACACATAAATGCGGTGAATACGGGTAAAGGTACATTTTTAGGATTTCAGTAAAATTTTGTGAGTCATAAACCAATTCATTCGCTGATTCACTGTTCTAAATTCATTTTATTTACAATAAATACACATATCTTGGAACACATGCAAATACAACATAATATAAGTTAGCATGTTCCATGTTCCATCTCTTCAGCATTAACATCAGCATCAGCATCAGCATCATGATCATCCTCATCATCATCCTCATCCTCCACCACCTCTAAATTTGGGAATTGCCTTTACTCATAGGAAATAGCATTGTGCGGATGCAGGGCACTATCTCATCATCGTATCATCCCAGAAGCGAGAGAATGGAGTATCATGAACACTGTTGAGCACGATCCTAAATTTAGGTACAGGCCGAGGACCTCTCTCAATATCTGTTTATGTATAATCCCATTTCTATACAATCCTATTTCTACTCACATTAAACAGACTCTCTTTTCCTAAACGTATATATACACACACCGTACGAAAGAGAATACGCAGCGATATACAGATCTTTGAGTAAATTTTTTGCTTCTTTTAGCCTCAAAAATACCGAAAATCGCTTTTTATATTTAGACTCAATTTGATTCACTCATGGGGTAAAGTGCAATATTATATGTATGGTTAAATGCAGAAAACTTCCGTAATAATTGAAAACATTGCGTTGTACATTATATTACGTATATTTTATATATGCCTCTCTACGACATGTTAACCTAAAAATGAACTGAGATCAGTTTTATAATAGAGAAATCCCCCATCATATTGTTGCCTTATGACGTCCATAAGTACACTATAAGTAGAAAACGTGTGATACCATTGGGGGTTCCATTCGATTCATTTCTCACCGTATCGAGAAACATTCCTTCACGTGTCATTATACTCAAACTCCAGCATTTCACTCGAATCGTTGATTAATGTTACTCAAATGAGTTTTCGGTGTGAATTACCAGAATTGTAATGTTCCATCACGGATGTGATTTTGTTTTAAATTAGCTACACTCTCATTCGTCTCAGAGTTGAATAATATAGATTAATATAGATTATAACAGAGTTGGATTTTCAGAAAATTAAATATCACAACTGAATTCATTACACTCAATTTTCGTTATTCAAAATTGGTTTATGGAGCAAAACACTTCTTTTGTCTAATTATATAATGGGATTAATTATGGAATTAATAATGAGATTAATTATGGAATTAATTATGGGATTATATATAAAAATTATCTCATGGAAATTGCTTCATGTTTAAAATTTAAAAATATTCTTATCTCTTATCAGTGAAAAGTTATCACTCATATCAATCAATATCTATCAATTCATATCACTTTAATATTTCAATAATTTATTTAAATTATTCAGAGATATGAAATGCTAAATATACTATAAGAGAGTGATAAGAGACGAGAATATTTTTTAATTTTAGATCAACAACTTCCATGGGACAGTCTTTGCATAATCCTCTTTCATAAAAATATTTATTTAAATTGGAATATTCGTTGCAAAACTTGTTATATATATATATATATGTGTGTGTGTGTGTGTGTGTGTGTGTGTGTGTGTTCATTCAATTAATTGTTTAGCATTTAATAATTTTTCAATTCGATCACTTAACACATCACCAGTGTATGTCAATTGATTCAATTTTTTACTAAAACAGTTTTTTACGACTCATTGAGCATTGTCAATTTCATATAACAATAGGATTATAATTATGGATTTTTCCGTAATTTTATTACATTTGACATTAAATTTTGTGAAATACAATTTGCATTTCACATATATTTTATATGAGAATAAAAGTGAAAAATACAATAAATAAGCAAATCTGTAAATAGCAAAACTAATTTAGTCGCTATAAACTTTTATAGTTTTACAATCAGTACCAATATAATAAATCATCTTCACAAATGGGTGAATCCGAAGCACAAAATTTAGTGCGTCAGACAAATACGTAAATCATGTACACTCATTATTCAGATTTTTTTAATTTTCGGGCAGCAAAAAATGGTTTAAAAAAGTGAATAATTAAAAGAAGTGAATAGATAAAAAAGTGAATAATGAGTGTATGTGATTTTCAATAATAATTAGTCAATCATTATTGAAATGAGTGACTAATTTTATTGTTTAAGAACGAGAGCATCTCATAGATTTACTTATATTTAAATAATTTATCATTATTATAATTTTTACATTTACATATGCAATTTCAATAAAATCAGTTAAATCATAAACAATTTCAATTTGAATTCTGATAAAACAATGACAGAGCCTAAAAGATTTTCTTTACATAAAGCGGCTTTTAACGGTGATATTACAGTACTCGAAGAACTGATTAAAAATATAAATAATGACAAAATCAATGAGAAAGATCCGCATGGAAATACACCGTTACATATTGCATCAATGAAAGGTGAAGAGGAATGTGTTCGGCTATTGATTGAGAACGGTGCAAAAACCGCAATTGATAATGACCAATGGTGGACACCGATTCACGAAGCAGTGAGTTATGGCGATAGAGAAATGCTGAAGAATATTTGGAAGGGGTATGCCAATGAATTGAAAAATACACTATCAAAACAATCAATGGTTAAGATGTTAAATGCCGATGATAAGAATTTCAAAATGATTCTAAAGATAAGATTCCGATCGGCGTTTCATCCGCTGATTGCGGAACAATTACCATCGGGTAAATTAACAATAACAAAGAAACAACAAAAACTTCGTATTGATACTGAACGTATACCGATGTTCTGTACGAGTTTAAGTCTCATATTTGACGGTACTGTTCCCGATGATCGTCCATCATCTACATTATTATGTCATGAGAATCATTTCTTTTATGCGTTCGATTCCAATGTATTTGGGGAATTAATAAATATGGAGAATCATATTGACGCAGATGTTCATAAATTAATGACAAATGAGAACAGCACTCATAGAATTGAGAAAGACTCAAATGCTGAAGTGATCTTAAAGAAAAGGGGAAACAAAAAAGTGGGACAATATTCGGTTGAAATTTACGAATCCCGGGGATTGATTTGGCATAAGAAAAAACGAACGGAACATTTGTTGGATCGTGATTTGACAGATGATGATGATGATGGATCTGCTTTGAGACGAGCATTGGCACAGTACTTTCACCCTTCAAATGTGCCTGACCCTTTAGACTCACTCCCCCCACCACCGGAGAATCAAATATCATGGAAGGATTACATTGACTCTTCTCCCGGAAAATTTCCATGCTTTAGTAGAGAAATAATTCAAACCGATGTGTTTAAACAGTGTAATTTGGTTATTGGTATTACCAAAGACATTGAATTGGATTTCGATTGGATTATTAACATTATCTCTTCAGTGCCGGGAATGGACTCAATTCATGGGATTGAGAATATTGAGGGTCTGAAAAAGTTTGTGAAGAAATTACCGAAAGGATTTCCGGTATTACTTGAAATGCCTATGGGAACGGTATTACCGACGATTTATCTCAATGTGAAGTGCGTTTTGTTTCAGATTAATCCAATTATTCATGATTCCACATTTACAGTCCCACCAAATTATACGAATGCACATTAAATTATAAAGAATAGAGTTATAAAATTACAAACAATAGAGTTATCAAATTACAAACAATAGAGTTATCAAATAATTTTAATGATTTATGACAAAATTAAACTAAAATTTAAACTAAAAATGTTATTTTAAATGCTAAAACTATAAATTATTTATAATAAAATTTTTATACGAAAATTTTTTTAATGAAAAAAATAATCGAAAAATTTCTAAATACAAAATTAGAGAATTGATTATAGAACTACAAAAAGGGATTTATTTCGGGTTATGTTTTTACAAGGATGGGAACAGAATTAATTACTAGGATTTAGGGGATGTTATCCTGTATTTATGTATGTCTGTTTGTCCGCAGCAATAACGCATTGTTGAGCGCGTTGCCTAGCAACGGAATTTATTTTAATTGTTGCGGACAAATTTTATTTTGAGCAAATGATTTTGTATATTTAATCCAATTGTTGCACAGGATGCGCAGCACCGGGATTTTTAAAATTTATTTAAACAGTATTGTAATATGACTAGATTTGTGTAACTATTAAACTAAATGTATTGTTATAAAATTTTTTATCAAACAAATTCCAATGCGAAGCAACGGGTTTTATGGTCGAATATTATGCTAATTCATGATAATAATTCAATAATAGAAACAATAATAAAACTTAAATAATTGATTTTAAAAATAAAGTGATTGTGTATTGAGAGACACAAAAACCTAAAACATCAAATGGAAAGTAATCGGACATCAGAAGACAGTGATCATTCGGAAGATCACAATAGAAATGATCAAAAAAGTAATGCGAACAGAACAGTCGCATGTCCGATATGCTTATATCCAATTCATGATAAAGCGATGTTCGACACGTGTCTCCATGAATTTTGCTTTCCGTGCATTCGCCAATGGTCAGCACAACACAATCATTGTCCCTCGTGTCGGCGGACATTTCATAGCATCATATTTAATATGAGATCAGACACTGAATTTGAACGCATCACAATTGAATCGCTGCTTCCGTTAGTAGTTCCCACTGTTGCTAATCGTAATCCTATAGAATTGAGAAGAATCATACGTCAATTAGAGAATGAAAGGACTGTTCTTCGAGGAATGCAAATGGCGGATCGGTACTTCATCAATGAAAATCACAACAATGATAATGATTTTGTTAATCGACGCTGCAATGCACAACCGGCATTAAATGAGAGGCTCAATCAAATCGAGGAAAATATTCGAATAATTGATGATTAATTCGAAACTCACGGTAATTCAAACAAATAGAGAACAATTGGTATGAACTAAGAGTTGGAAGCATCAAATATTATAGCAGAATCACGTGTCAATATTAAAAGCCATATTTATAAACACTATACTTGCATAAATAATCAATTAATGTGCAGTGCAAAATTATATGCACACCTAACTTTTTTCAATAATTCAAAAATGTTTAAACTAATTAGGTTTATACTTATATAATAGATTAATAGATTATATCTAGTTTTGCACCGCACCTTACAATTTAATGTTTAATTGGTCATTTAATGATTTTTAAAAATTTGATACGCGACATGTATTTCGACGGTCATACTGTATCTGTAACAATTTTTTAAAAATGAGTTTTTCTTTTTCTAACATCATTTATACTATGATTTATACAAATGTAATTGATCTGTACGATGGAAAACGGAATTATTTCGAGTTATGACGTTTTTTCAAATTTTATCGGAATTCATACTTAAGATTCTATAGAATATCATACTAAATTTTCAGGATACTATTCTATGGAAGAATTTGGATAAAAATCGGAATTTCCTAATTTATTTTCTGTTAATTTTATGGCATTTCGATTTTTAAAAGTGTAAATATCACAATGTATAAGTATTGCATGTGTTAGTGGAAAAATGAACTTTTACTGTATATACATATGTATATGCATTGAAACTTCAAACCTGTTTTTCTCTAATGCATAAGCATCACAATTAAGTCCTTTTTGCATCGTACAGATCAATTGCTGTGCGTGATAAATGCAAAGCACCGGGTCTTTTCACCCGTAATCTTTAAACATTTTTCATTAATTTTAAACAATAGAATTGTATGTAAATACATCAGTTAAGAGATAATAAAGTGAAAAATTTATAAATAACAATCTCTTTGTAAAGTTTGAATTGAATATAATTGATGTACTTTTGTATGTTTTGTATGTTACACATCGTTTCGCCGAACGGATATAAATTATTTATTTAATTCATTACTAATTTATTATTTACCATTGAATTACTTATTTATTGAAAATAAATAACTTACTATTTAATAATAATCATTACTAGGGTTAACAGAACTATGCCCTAACGGGTTGGTCACTTTAGTTATTTATATAAAAATCATAAGAATAATAATGTACTATTACTAATAATAGTAAAAAATAATGTCCCAGTTAAGGTAACCACTCTTATTTGGCATACTTCTGTTGGCTCTAATCATTACAAACAAATTTGAGTATAAAAATTAGAAATTTTGTACCAAAAACTGTTTATTTTGATTAATTTTTATTAGTGGACACTGAATATAATCAAAAGCAATTGGGTTTAGATAATTAAACACTTTCAATTTCTTTAATGCAAAGGTTTTCCTATTGAATTCAATTGAATTCAACAGAATATTTTGTTTTGTCAAAACGAAAATTCGGCGAAACGAGTGCATCCACTTTTGTATGATATTATCTACATGTATACAATTGAAAATAAAAACCTTTTCACGTATTCATTCGTTTTTCAAGGGACAATATATAAATATTCGAGTAGCAAATTAGCTTTTAATTGTTAAAAGGAATGAAGACATTTCAATATAACAATAGGTTTTTAATTGTTGCACT
>LBFL01013618.1:0-23239 GCA_000988845.1 Hypochthonius rufulus
AGTCATTAACAAGCAAATTATATATCATTTATACAGTAAAACTCGAATCGCAAAAAACATACGCGAAAAGTAAGATAATTAATCAGCATTATGATTCAATTTATTTATTATTAATCATGTTTTTCATCAGTGTCTAACGTATGTTATAAATATGTTTCTATATATTTTCGCAGAATTACCTTTTATCATTCCTTTAACAGAAACTCATAATGATTTTGAATTACGCTTTTATGAAAGTATAATAATTCTTTTAAAAGTTTTATTTTTAAAATTAAAATGTCAGTAAAAATTAATTCCTAAAGAAAATTAAAATCAATAAATTTATAAAAATGGTGATGAAAAGCGATATAATATAAAATTTAATCATTTTGAAAAGGCATACACAATTAGTAATAAATACTTTTTTATTGAAAACATTTTCATTAAAAGTGTTTTACTAAAAAAATAATTTTCTATAAAATATCCAATTTATGTTAACTTTTGCAGGTGCTGTATTCTCATATAAAAAACAATCGGAAGTAATCCTATGAAAGGTGTTTTCACCAAAAATATATATCGATATTTTCCACTCTCTTTCAATACTCTGTCATAATAACCTCAACAATATCCTTTAAGAGGTTTGCGTAAGGATCACCGAATATTGATTCACCGAAAAACGTATTTTAAAATTCACCTGCAAAATGAGTAGTTTCATCGAATAAAAATTCACCAAAAAAATTCAGTTGTGTTTAAGCAAAAAAGATTTTCAAGGAATTTGCGTGACCATTAAATTTATATTTAAACATTTTACATTACATTCTAAAAGAACATTTAAATTTATACTCATTTTATGATTTTGATTTGTAAAATGATTTATCATTCCTTTTCAATTGCGATTCACAATTTTTAAAATAAGTTTTGTTAATTAAACAGCATAAAAATAATTTTTAGTGAAACATAATTCGATGAAAAATTATTCGGTAAAATTTTTTTTAAAAATTCTGTTGAAACACAATCTGATAAAATCCCTTTCGTTAAAACCTCATCTCACCCATAAAGAACCAATTCTTTCAAATTCTAAACTGAGCCGTCATAAACAATGTGTTATGAGCCCACATAATGCAACAAAAACAGGTGAAAGGGACAAAAATATGATACAATTTATGTTATATAAATAGAATTGGACATGTGCAACAATGTTCAGGTCAAGGATTACCTATAAATTTTTGAAATTACACAAAAATCTCAATATAATGAACTTCTTTCATTGCCTTAATCGTACAAACTTTTGTTCAATCCCATAGTTACAAACCTCTATAAAATAAACAAATCCCTATATGTTCACGCTTCGGAAATTTCTGCATTATTTTCATGCATTTGTTGCTAATGAAGAATCACTCACTAATTGTGCGGCATTTTATTGGGGTGCGGTATTTGGTCATTCACGTCCCGTAACTCGACATGACAGTGACTGATCACCGCATCATTTTAGATAAAATAAGGAATTAACTCATACGACAGCCAAAAAAATATTCGCATAATAAAAATAAAATATTAATGAATAACTGTTACAAAAACAGGGGAAACGTATGGCATAAGAGAATAACAAAATAAATGAACGGGAAATGTAATTAACCTAATGTAATGCACGTGTGATAATTAATCAGTGGGAGGTACAGAAGAGTGGGAATTGAATCACCGGCGGAGAAAGAAGTAAATGAGCATCTAAACCAACAATACACATGCTGCAATGAGGCGATTAAGAGCTATATGAGGCAAAACGATGGAAATCCTTAAGTGTTTGCCTATATATTCGACCATTAAACTGCTACAATACAACACAATACACAATTAATTGGAGGTCCTGAAACTTGCAAAAACTGATGAGAAAATTGCGTGCCTTAAATGTGATATTAGTTTTCACATAGAATCATATGAGAACATAACAACCTTAGCGTAGATCCAAACTAATTATTTGAAAAATTCCGCAAAATTACTATGGGAATGATAAAGATAATGCATTCAATATTTTTCACTGTTATTTACAATGCAATTATTCGCTAATTTATTATTCGAAACTCATAATTTGTATTCGTGCATAGTAATGATCACTCATCTTAATAATCCGCGTTTTTTCATAATTCATAATTATAATTTATACCAAAAAATGTGTGTATAAATGTAATTTGTTGAACATGTGAATTACGGGAAAAATTCGAATCAATTATAATTAAATGAAATACGTGCGAATTAATAATGCACGTGAAGCATTATGTTTGTGAATCATAAGCATCCATTTCCAAGAACTACAGTTTAATTATCAGATTCTTTAATACATCATCATAATAACACTTCACTGCAATGGTTCATGTTAATTATTAAAGTATTGCTATTAAGTGTCATTACGGGGGGCAAATTTCTCATTACGGTACGAAATGATTTTGTGAATCGTTTAGTACAAAAATTAAATTATTAATTACAAAAATTAATTGCAATTAAATAATTACAATTGTAATAATTAATTAAAAATATTTTCACAAAAAAACTATTCTAATTGAATGTAAAAATACATTGTATAAGCACATTGAAAAACAAATAAGAAAAAACTCAACTGTTGCATTGTGTCAATATAATAGCGTTATAGTGTCACCTTTACTCTTATTAAATTTTTCATCTTATCACATGACGCAATATAATCACAAGTATAATCATACACCTCTTAACATAAAAATCTAATCAAATAACGATATACATACCGAAACGAGTGATACTCGACTTTCCCATTGGGGGATAACTGATGAAAGGACGGTACAAAATCAACAAATGTAAATTTAGCATCGTGAGGAATCTCTTTCTCCAGTATAAGCGGTTCCTCCGGTTTCTCAGGACAATTCTTTTCGCGTGAAATACGATTTATGTATACGGCGCAATATGCCATTAGTCAGAGTCTATGGGTATGTAATAAATAAATAATGATCAAAGAGGAGATAAAATGAAAGAATTTCAAAGATTCGTATCGTATATATATTATGATGGTATATATATTTATATATATCAAAAGGATTATAATTGCACTGGTAATTGTTGATATGGATTCATCAATAATATCTACTCTTTTACTGCAACAATAGCAATAAAAGAACGATACCGATGACAGGTTATAGCAGAGGAATTCTCGAGGATATTAAATAGAAGCACAAAGTTAGGAATGTTCAGTTTTAATATAACTTTAGATATATGAATCAATGCGATGCTAATTAATTGACGATTCACTTAAATTCGATGACTCCGATTGAAGGTTATTCATTCAGAAAAATTCTTTTATATAATTAAGTAGAGTATGATAAGCGTAATATAATATCGAATGATAAAGAGAGGATGTAAATTAACACAAAATAGTGATAAATTCCCTTTTCCATTTACTGAGGTTAGAATATCATACTAATGACTCAATTGATGCTGTAACGCTATGCGAGTCGCAGAGTGTGCAGCGACGATGTGTGTCCATAGAAACTGAAACTCAACTGACGAAAGAGAGAGAACCGAACGGAGAGATAAAACTGTGAGTATTACGGACTTCACCATAACATGGAGCTGAGGGGACTCAGAATCAACTGATATTTGGCACGTGACGTGCATTGTGATTCGGCGTAATGTCGGGTTAATAATTTATAATAACATTTAAATTATGTATTATATGACAAGAAATGGAAAATTATTAAACTCAACATTAATTGGCATGCAATTATAGTTAATATAAGCAAATTTACTGTGAATATTAACAACTCTATTGTAATATCAACATACTCGTGCCATGATAATATTGATCCGATGGGGGATATACGCTTAAAGGCAAGAGGATACCTGAATAGGTTGAGCATTGTTGGAGAATGCTCAGTTGGAGTGAGCACCCAATAACGGCACAAGCATTGGGTTGTGTCAGATACTCTCTGCCAAAAAAGAGAGGAAAATTATCGATCTGTGATTTTCTGTGAGCGCATCTCTCACATCTATTTTTAAGTTCAAACAAAACTGAGAGTCTTTTGGCCAAAAATGGTTTAACCTTAAGTTTTTGGAATATTATCATAAAAAATAAAACAAAAAGTTCATAGAGATTGTTATGGAATATAATACTATAAGTTGTTTCGATACTCAATAATATCTATAAAGTGCAGCCCTTAAATTGGGACATTAAAGATAAAGGAAAGAAATATATTGATAATAAATCATAATAAAATGGCATAAAATCTCTCATTTCGATGTAAAATTCTTTAGATAAATCTTTGCGTAAATAACATTAATTTATTATGTTATTTATGTATTTACATGCATTTTGTGCGTTTAAATCAAATTGAATTGAATATAATAAATTTATGATTTATCGGATCGAAACTCTAAGGATAAGTGATGTAAAAATTAAATTCAAGAGAAATCTTTTATTTGAATAATGACAGAATCAATAAATTTCAACTCTTCACAAACATAAATTTCTTTATTTTCATCGATTAACCACGAGTAACTTAAGAAGGATTAAGGGAAATGCTTTATAATTCTCTAAGAAAAATGAATAAAAAAATATTTTGAATATATTTAAGTTGAGGCACTCTATGAAACTATGATCATCATTATAGTAAAATAAAGAAATACTTTCAAAAATTTCATTCTGCAAATCGCATTGAAAAAGTAAATCTCATTTCGTAAATTGAAATCATAAACATATATAATATTTTCTTTTTGAAAATAAAATTTAAGGTAAAAATATCTATTTTTAGAAGAAATATTTGAAACAAATTTATAAGATCATTGGAGTGGTACAACGGATATCCATGGATATAAAATAGACCCCTGTGATCCCCCGTACCATCATAGTACATTTAAAGCAGAAAAATTTAAATTTTACATCATAACACTCACAGTCATAAGATTTTGTATAATATAAATTAAGAAATATCAATTAAATAAATTTAGTTATAGATAAATAAAATAAAATATTTATTTATTTATAAATTATGTGTAAAATTATCAATTTAATAATTGAAAGAAAATCTAAAGAAAGCCAAAGTATGAACATTTATTCTATTTTTGTCCTTTAACTTTAGTTTTGTAATTTAATTAAATAAATGAATGTAATTTAATTTTCATCGAATCGAATTGAATCGAATGAACTTTCTATGGATTCAATTTTCAATTTTTCTCTCTCAGAATAAAGATAAAGCACAATGAAAGTCATAACATCTTTAGTTTCCTTTAATCATTACAAATTCAATTTTGGATATAATATGCTAATCATAGGAACTAAAATCGAAATCTCCATTTTTCCCGAAATACATTAAAAGTATTTATTTCTCAAAGAATAGAATTAGACAAACATATTCCGAAAGTATCAGTGTACAAAGTACATGTAAACACGTGTGGGTTTATGTTGAGAAACATAAGGATAAAAGAAAATACAATTTTGAGACGATATTCACGACATCATACCTTAGAGAGAATCCTTATATATTATAGTGTATCGATTCGTAATTTGATTCTCGAAACAGATATGTATGTATTTGCAGATGTTCTTTAATGGCCATATCATTATGTCCATACGTGCCTATTGAAAAGACGTTTACTGCAGATGGTCAAAAAGTTAATATACTCATTTTTCCCTTTTGTCGATGTTCTTTTCTCCATAATTCCTCTCGAGAAAAATGTAGATTCATCTTCCATTAATTGTAATGTATAAGTATAGGACTCTATTGTCCAATGTCATTGGTCAGGAAAAGTTCGTGCGGAGAATATATTGTGACTGATAATAGATGACCATCGTGATGTTAATGGTCAATTTTTAGGAAAAAAAAGTACTATATCTTTGAACTTATCCCTGTAGCTATGGAAAGGAATGAATGAAAGGGTCCAATGGATTCAAAGAATACCTGAAAAAGAGAATGATCATTATTTAACTTTTTTTGAAAAATATGGGTATGGTATGGTATGGGTATGATGGTCACGTGATCGTTCAACTCACTCAAAAAAGTTTTTAATAAAAACTTTTTACAGGAAAAGTACTTTTAACGGAAACAAATCTCAAGAGTTTTGCAGAATTTTTAATATATTTTTAGTTCTATATTTATAGTGAATTAATTCATAGCACATTAATACTCATTAAAATAACACTCATTACGTAATGCATCATTAATAAAGATTACGATTTACAAATTAATAAATAAACAGAGTAATTTATAATTTATTCATATATATTCATATGCACTTTCATTTTTATTTAAATAAACATATTTTAGTTGATTCAAAACTCTTGAATAATGAATGAATATGTGAATATACATAATTAATGAACAAATTTTAAAGAATCATATTGTATCATAATAATAATGCGTATATTAAGGAACGTGCTCATTGAAGAGTCCACTTTATTATGATTTTTAACATAAAATTTTTTATTTTCTAAAAATATGAGGCGATTTAAACTTCACAAACATTTAAAAATTCTCTCAAAAACCATACAAAGAATGATGTCATAAATAAGTGATCCTAAAATACGACACTTTTAATATTGTTATTGAATTAAATTGAATTGAATTAAAGTAAAAGAAAATTCAAATAAATAATGTCGATAAAAGTAGAGATACCATTACAAAGAGGTATTAGAGTAATGGTATTAGTAAAAAAAGATACGGATTTAGTGATTCATTTTTAATAATTTCAATACAGTACTACCCCGTCCTACAGTACTACCCCGTCCTACAGTACTCACCTGTTAATATAGTCATTCTCGTTATAGTTAACTCTTTATAATGAACGCAACTATTGTCATCATTAGTGGTTCACTATGGAGACTAATGTTAGAATAACTCTTTATAGTCGAAAACTCTCTGTAATCAACATTTTTAGAAAAACTCATAACATTAAAAGTACCCCGTCACAGTCATATACACTTAGACCCCTCTGACCATATTGCGGCGGAAATTTTTGTTTATGAACGGATTTTACGTTAGAGAAGCTAAAATAGCAGAGGTTTATATTATTCGGGCCCAAGAAATTGTTTACGTTAGAAAGGATATTCACTCTATAGGGGGTTTACATTAGAGGGGTTCATGTGTATTTTCATTGAGTACTTACTTAGGGAATGGCATATTTCGGAAAAAAAATTCAGAATTTGCTAATTGTTAGTGCATAATCCGATAGAATCTCTAAAGTTTAACAGTCCAATAAATGAAATTAAAACATTTAATAGTGATGTATTTTTTAAAAATTAAAAATGACTGAATCTTTAAAATCTTTAAAATCTTTAAAAATTTCTGTTAAAATATAAAATAAAATAAAAGCGTCAATAATTCTCATGAACATTCTCAAGAAAAATTAGTCAAAAATTACTGATTTTTGCATTAATTATGCATTGTCAATGGTCAGTAATAGAAATTAAAATCTAAAAATAATCGAATACAATTGTCTCTTTATAGTCAATGAAAATATTTAGTCCAAACGTGTTGACTTTAAAAGGGTAGTACTGTATATGTTAAATAATACGAGACATAAATGTATAGTTTATGTGAAATTCATTTTTATTATGCACTCTAAAATCTAATATTATACTTGAAGAGCCTCAACTTTTATTCATAAAAAGGAATTTTAAAATGATCCGTCAGCATTCGAATGATGAGGATAATTTTTTGAGAAAATTACATTATTATTTATATAAAGCATTATCTTCTTTAAGAAATAACGCATAAAATCACGGCATACACAATGGCGACATCATTATCTGCAACAAACACCATCAGACTAACACTTTATGGTATCATTATGATAAAGAAATTCTCTATAATAATTTTCGATTCTTTGAAACTCTTAACACTATCATTTCTCAGTCCTCAAAAAAGCAAAAATCCAATCATTCCTTAAAAGTGATACATTATCTTAGGTCATCACTTACGCGATGCCATCACTATTTGATTTTTTCTGTTTCCGCAAAATCATTAAATAATTTTAGACAAAATAAACCGCATCTGTAATTTGAAATATCGAAAATCAATTTAATGAAAGAAGAATCACTTTTTGTTTCCCCAATATTTTAGCCAAAAACTTTAAAAGCATATAATTTAATGTAAAAAATGGATTTTTATTGATTGTCATATAAAAATGAACAAATCTAATATACGACACTTCAGTTATTGAATTTTACGCGCCTATAAATTTGTGATTTAATTAGTGAATCGCAATATAACTTAACCCTTATAATGCAATTAAGTACAGTCACATGCTGTGCGATCACATTTAGCAATTTATCGCTATGATTCACTATCAAAAGTACAACCGATTTATATCACATCCACAGAATGTGACCCCAGAGAGTGACCCGAATTACACAACACAATCGCCTGTTAAGAGGTTATTCAATTTCTTTCACCTTAAAAGTCGTATATGAAAGAGATCGGCGCTGTGACATGAAAATATGTGAGGCCTTTGGATTCGTTTTTATTTCATAGTTGTAAATTACTGCATATTCCATAATATTGTCACGATTAAAATTTTGCTATTTTCAAGTAACTCAAATTGATATGAGTCAAACTAAAATAATAAAAACAATTACAGTCAATACCGATTGAATGAATCATGTTCACAAATGAGTGAATCCATAGTGTAAAATTTTACGCGCCACACAAATGGGTTAATCATGTTCCCAATTGAAAATATTGCAGAGCGCAATACTATTAATTATATGTAAAAAATACATGTTTAATTAATATATGCTTTAATTATGAAACAAAATTATTTTTAAATGAGAATGTAATTAAAAATGGATTAATATATTTTTGATATTTTATGAATTTGAGAAAAATAGAATTGAATCACGTGTGTAATGCACATATGCGCGCGTTCAGTGATTCTTTCAATTGGTAACATGATTCACCCATTTGTATGATGAGCAAAATTTTACACTTGAAATTCACCTTTTTGTGGACATGATTCATTCAATTAATGCTGATCACAGTCAGTTTATAATTAATAATTGCAATTAATTAGATTGACTAATCATTGTGTTAGTATTATATAAGAACACCAGTGTTTGGCAAAAGGGAATGTAGAGCTCTAAAAATCGGGGACCACCCTTGAAAATTTCAAAAATGAAAAAATTGCTTTAAAAAGATGTATAGAAAAGTGCAAAGTTGATTAAAAACCTAGAAAAATTGGGACCCTCTAGAAACTTGAAAAAAAAATTAGGTCTGCACCCCCCTTATGCCGAACACTGAATAACACGATATAAGTATCGAACGGACATCTCTGCATGTCTAAAGTCAGTTGATCGGCACTAAAATAAGTGATTATAATTGGAAAAATGTTATCGTATGGACTAACATTATATGACTTTTTGCGCATCATTGAATGGGAAAAATACCGTAAAATATGAAAATGTATATCGATATGCATCATTAATATTATAATCAAAAAATATAAATGTCATCAAAGGTCACGGAGTCATTCATTATACATCGGAATTAAGTCATTTTTTGTAGATATTGCATAACAAAATTGTGTGGCGTCACTATGTATTCGATTTATATATTCCTACTGACCATTGTAATTCAATGTATAATGTGACCCGAAAATATTTTCAATTAGAATATCCTTTTCAAAGAAATTCAATTTAATGGACTCTGGAACTTTGATTTTATGTAATTTCCCTCAACAAAAAAGACGTCATAAAAGTTAAACATACATTATCATTTTAGAATTACTATTCTTTGAAAAAAAGTAAAATGATAAAAGCTTTTAAAAAGTTACCTTTCGTCGACTTTTGAAATATTTCTTCAGAATCTTGTCAAATGTCAATAAAATGCAATTATTTTATTTAAACGCAACAAAATATTTAATTCAAAAGGTTATTTTAGGATCTTAACTTAAGGTTAGACAATTCAGTGAGAAAAGGCAAAGGCAAAGATATTGTATTTTAACAAAAATTATTTTGGATGAAAGAGTCGAACATTAGAGTTCGAAAAGTTAACGAATTTAAGAATTCATTATTTTATTTTATTTTCAATTCAATTTAATTTTACTAAAAATTTTTCCATTTCTATTTGGTTTAACCCTACAGTATTTTCACAAATATTTCTTTCACTTTTAACCATAAAATAATGCATCGATTGTATATGTACTCAAATTATATTTAAAATTTTAAATCATGCATAGATGAAAATGAGCTTCAATATATACATTTTATTTTATTTCCAATAGAATTTCATTTAAATTTAAATCAATTTTCGAGATTTAGTGGAAAAGTCTTATAATTAGGCTGACCAACACCAACTCTAGTGATTATGATCCCTGTAAAAATTGAGTGTCTCTCTAGAAATTTTTAATTTTATGGTATGTTAAAAATGTGTTTATATTATAGTATAAGGCCTAAGAAATGCAATTTTAAGGAAATTTTAATAAATCGCATAACTGGACATATTGGGTTTCTAGAGAGACTCACTCAATTACTAAAATTTTCTCCTGCATCCGGGTATAGGAATTAGTAAGTTTAGTAAAAAATAGATTTTTAGGACAATATGAGAGCAAAGATCAGATCGGAACTCGGGATAGGAGAATCTTTCAGGACACCCCTGTCAAATCATGATGGTTGGTCAGTCTACTTATAAATTAACGATAATGAAATGCTAATTAAAAATTCCTTCATGTGAATGGAGTAAAATATTATAGGAATAGAATCCATTTTCGAACTCTAATCGAGTGAAAAGCAATTGGAAGAAAGAGAGGTTTAAGTAAACTGAATGCTAACATTATCCAAATTGAATTCCATTAAAATTTTAGAGAGAAAATATCCGTGGAGAGTGACCGAATTACAAAAAACATACGCATACGCATCAATAATAAGAAAGTAAATTTATTCTTTTGATGGATCTAAATTTACCTCTCAATACACAGCGATGACCGTAAATGTATTTTTACTCCACTTACACATTTGCCTCTGTGCATCACTCTTCTATCACCATCCGCATCCATCCAAAAAACTCTATAATAACAACAGTTGCGTGTAACATCTGTCATTGAATCGACTTTTCTTATGCTCCAATTTTTGTCCAATATTATTGTTCACTCCTGAATCGGTGAGAAAAATATGGAACCGCATGTTATAGCACTATCAAAGTGTTCGTGAGAAACAATTTTTGACATCACTGGTGGAGATGCGTGAGGAGTTTCGCATCGTGTATTAGTGGATACTCATTATTATTATCCGTTCGGCATACGCTTTGGAACTACACATAAACCCCTCTAATGTGAACCCCCTCTAGCATGAATAACCCCTCTAACGTGAACAAACTCTTAGTCCTAAGTCATATAAACCTTTGCTATTTTAACCTCTCTAATGTGAATATCACTCTATCGTAAACAAAAATTTCCGCCGCAATATTATCACGTTAGAGGGGTTTAAGTGTGTATTGAAATATTAAAAAAATCTGCATTAAGTGACAGGTTATTTAAAATTGTTGAGATATCAGATCCTTTCTCAGGCAAATCGTAAACACTATAATTAAATCGATCGCATTTCTATTAATAGAATTCATAAGCTCTGAATATATAAGCATATAATTAGAAGAGAATGGAAATTGAAAATTATTTTCTCTGTTCCATTACATGGTTTAGTGATGTAAACATATAATTGAATACATTAAACCATACGAATAGAGCATTTTAAATCTGAAAGTCATTAAAAAGGTTCAATAAATTCAATTTTCTAAATGTGCTTTTATATTAAAACATCGAATAATAAATAATTTCTTTGGCATTTCATTTAAAAAACGAAAATTTATCGTTATATTAAATTAAAAACTTTATATTGCATTTAAGAGTTAATAATTAAATTTGCAAAATGATGTAAAAGTAATATACGATCGAAACCCTCTATTTTCAGGAGAAATCGCATTTATGTCATCCTTCCACAGGTTTCAATTAAATTAAATTAAATGAAAAGTTTTCTCTGTTCTGTCATTTTTGATTGTTTTGTTTTCGGACTTTAATTTGAGGATACTTTCAACAGATATACCCTTTACTCTTCAAATATGTTACAACAATTGGTTCCTAATGTCCTAATGTCCAAACTCATTTAGGCGCAGGCAAATAATAAAAACAATAAAATAGAGAGAGAACATTAAAGAACATGGAAAGGCACAGAATAAAAGGAAATTACTATTTAAGAAAGCGGCAGAACCCATATCATTGCATCAGTAATGAAGGGATATATTCTCATATAATCAGATTTCTTGAAATTTATTCATAACCATTAATTTATATGGAGATTTGAATTTATAAAAATTAAAGATCAAAAAATTAATATAAAATATTAATTTTTGTTGAGCATCAATTTTTATCATCTCTGAACATCTTTATGTGCTAAAATATATCAATAATAAATGTTAATAAAAAATAAAATTTTATAATCATAATTAACTTTCAGCGTACGGCTGTTTTAATTTCCAATTTTATGTGAATTTCCATTGCTGATGACGATATTTAAAACTATCGTTTTATATTTACAAAGAAAACAGTATACCGTTTTAAATGACATTTTAATTCTAATGACACTATTTTGAAGCGGATCGTGTAACTTATGTAATTAACAGTATACTGTAATTACATTAATCTCAATAAATTCCAAAAGCTAAAGATAAGATTAATAAAATGCGTCAGTTATTAATGGCATCCGTCGCCACCGACAAATGTACTAACTAATGGCAAATGTACGTATTCTCAATCAATCTTTATTTATGTTTGATTTTCGAGGGTATCATTTTCTCATATAAATCGTCACAATGGTAATTGTACATTTGAGGATCAATCGTTATCACCAAAAAGGACTTCTGAAGGTATTTGACAAATTCACTGCCACAAAAAATATATTAAGAATCGTGCTGTACAATTACATTTAACCCCATAAATATCATTGGGAACTGAAAATGGACATTTTAAAGATTTATTAACGCCAAAAACGTTATCACATTTAAGGATTTTCGACAAATCTCAGGCTTATTTATGGTCTCACGTTTTAAAGATTAAGATGATGATTGCACAATAATAGAAAAATATCAATAAAATACATATAATTGAGTTAAGTGAAAGTTTCGTGATTTTTTGAAATAATAGAAAATTCACTCATTCGTTAATTTAATCATAAATTGCATTTACATATACATAATTTGTATCACAATTAAATAAAACTGCGAATTTAATGAGTGACGTATAAAAACAAAATTTCAATTCCATTTTCCTATATCAAAATTATATGATTTAAAACAAAACTACCGTTAAATCGCGCGTATACCGGACACCTCTTAAAATCAAAAACCCTATGCTAATGGAAAACTAATAAAAAAACAGGTTTTTGATATAAGAGTTCTATTCTACAGAGTGTTTATTGTAAAAGTGTTTATTTTTACACATACTGAATTAAAACATCGCATTATATAGAACCTATAGTAAATGTTGAAAATGTTTTCCATCAGCTATTAAACATAATTCGGTCCTCCATTTCATACAGTATGTCCTTATGAATAACGTATGTCATCGATCATAGAACATTATTTAAAGGCTCAGGCAGAAATAACGTCAAAATGTTTATTACATAATATAGAATCTTAATTGAGTTTAGTACAACGTATCTTAACCCAATTTTATACAATTATACGTTATTACTGCGTGAACCCTTAAATAATGCGCTATCATCAATGACATACGTTTAAGTATGGGAAGTGCGTTTTGACATATAAACGACAATATTAATGAGAATGTTCTATAAAATTTCGCATGCAATTGTATTTCTTCGAATTATTAACCATAAATAACGTCAAAATCTTTGTTATATATTGTAATACCTCAATTCTTTATAGCATAGCGCATTGTAACAAACTTTTATAATTTTTGACATTATTACCATTTTTGATGCACTAAAATATAAATAATAATGGCGGACGTGAAAATGTGTATGACACTTTATTTTAATGTATTAGCACATAGTGGTGCTGTAATGATTGAGTATGTGCAAAAGAGCACTTTTATAATAAACAGTCTGTACTAATACGCGCATCATTATTATCGCATAGGGTTCATTCAGTTTTAAGTGTCCGGTATAAGCGCGATTTAACGGTAAATTTTGGAAAAATCAAGTGTGAGGATAATCAACAGCCCTATTTATTAGCCGTAATACTTAAGAGTTTAATATCCGTAAATGTTCAAATGGGGAATAATTAAAAGTAAATTAACATAATTATTTAAAATGTGTAAACACTAAACCTACAAAAATTAATAAAAATCCGATTAAATACAAATGAAAATATCTGAAATAAATAATTAATTAGTCTCTCAGCGTAAGTAAAGTTTGAATTAACAATTAAAATGTAATTTGAAATTTGAAATTAAAAGGGTTATAAAAATTTAATATTTCAGGTAACGAATCGAATTTAAAATTAAAATGAAAATTTAAATAATAAATAAGAAACAAATTTTTAAATGAAAGTGTTAATCAAATATGAATTAAAATGCGGCAGAAAATTTTTAGTATTTCATGAATAATATAAAAATGGCATTTCAAATACCACTGAAAATATTTTTCAGTATATTTTTAAAATTAACACAAAAACCTCCACAAAAGCAAATCCTATAACCTGAACGCCTCCTTTGGACATGGGTTGTCTTATACAATTTGTCAACGTCTATAACTTAAAATCCTGTATAACGTAAACATAAGTTGTAGGCCACACAATAGGTTTACCTTATAGAAGTTTATGTGAGCGTCTTTGTGAATGTCAAAACTAATTTATCATAAGAGACAGTGTAATACTTCAAAAAAAGAATAAAAAGGATTCCCTTTACAGAGGATTACCGTTGAAAAATCCATTTCATTTATTTATTGAAACACTGAAACGAGCAAAACACAGGATAATAAATAAAGATCCGTATAAATCATTTCAATATATACATTTGTACTTTTCGATCATCAATATAATCATGAGATAAAAACAAAAACAAAAACAAAAACAAAAATAATACATACAGAAGCAAAGAGCAGCGGAAACATCCATAATAAAAAAAAGTGGACACACGCTTTGGGATTCAAATTATGGACATAACAAAAAATTATTTAGAATTTCCGACACTCTCTTTGATTGATGCAGATACTGTCAGAAATGATGTAATCGATGCTCGAAAGAGATTCTAATAGTGTTTGTGTAATTTATCATCATCAAACGATGCGACGATCGGCATCAACAGATATGTAAAGATTACTTTAAACGAATGAAACATAAAAAAATAGTATTCTATTAATATCCTAACATTATAAACCTTTAAGAATCATAAATTCAAATTCAATTAAACCTAAAAATAGCGAGAAATTCAATATCCAATCATTTGGAGTGATCTCTCGTAACAGATTATAATTGTTAATTCATGAACTTTTATTCTAAATGATTGTTTCGTGCAAATTTATAGAAATATAAATTTCGTAAATTTCTTAATAATTACACAAAATACATCTTAGACAATGCTATAAGAACTATGAAATGATATGAGCAATTTATACGTATTATACTGTATCTGCACTCACAAAACTCATAAATGTAAATTGAATAAAAAAGCACATTTCAAAAGATAAAGAATAATAATGATATTTCTTTGTAAATATATAAATCATAATAAATAATAAATTATATATCTTAAAATTTCCCAAAAAATCCCATTTATTAAATATGAATTTTTTTCTTTATGTCATACTATAATAATATTGTCACGTGTTGATTATTAACAGTCAAATTCACTTATAAACATATCCCATTAAATAAATTAAAAGCAAAATGAATCACAGTTAATCATAATTAATGGTCTATTGTTTCAACTCATATGTGTCCATAAATAATAGCACATATGACCATAAAAGAAATTTAATAAAGAACAACAATGCACAGCATAACAATAATTATTGACCCTAAATTTTCTATTATTTTATTGTCTAAACATGAATTAGAGAAATAAAAATTTATCACAACACAATGAAAGTTTACCATTTACTAGAAAAACATGATATTTTTAGCAGAGATATACCATTAAATGTAACAATCAATTAGTGTAAATACACATAAAAACGGTCTCTCACTTATTTCAATCATTACCATTGCTAAAGTGTTAACATCTTTCCGTTCTCTCACATCACAATTCCCGATAAATATACACAAAATGCTACACAATTCAAATCAATATCATTGTTAATGATGTTTTAGTGAAGGAAATACATTTGAATCAAAATGACCATTGCATTCGTCAAAATTTATCGGACTCTAATGTTCTGAGGGATCAATTAATGGAATGATCTCCAAAGGAAATGGTCATGAGAATGTGGTCATTACAATCATAATGTTAAAACAATAACCATTGAAAGGATAAGATGATAATGTTCAGGTTTTTTGTCATTCGCACTAAAATAAGTTATCATTGAGAAAACATAAAATTAAGACTATTGTTGCAAGTGTTAGACTATTGTAACCAATTTTAGAGAAACTAAAGTTCACATCTGTGGATTTTTACAGTATTAAATTATATAGAAGGTTAAAAGGCTAAAGTTGAAGCAAATCAAAAAGATAAGAGCTAAGGTTAAGAAAATTTTTAATATTTGGGTTAATGATTAATGAAAATTTTAACTTTAACCTTTTGATCATCACTACAACAAATGAAAAATTATGCAAAAAGAAACGTTTATATTCACGAATTGAATTTTACGTTCGAAAATTAAATTAATTGAATTAAGAAAATTATATTATAATTATATTATTTTAATTATTCCAATTATATTTATGTTTTTTATAAAATGTACTCGCAGTGGAACATCGGGACCTGTTGAGCGGGTATGGACATTTAAGGGTTTTAAATCCAATTTAAATGTAATTTTAAGAAAAAGTAAAAAATATTTTTTCCTTATGAGTATGGGATCATAGGTAAAGTTAAGGTCAAAGTTTGGTATATCAAACAAAAAATATAGATATGCATTTAAGCTTAGTTTTGATTCACCATCAGAGTAGACGAGTGAATAGAGTAAGGTTATGGAAACATACGAAAAGCGGGCTCAATTCCCGGCATCGGCTCATAGTTTTTTCATATCATTTTAGAACATCATTTTTAAACTTTATTTTAAATTTATACATTCATTTATTAAAAATTATTCAATAAATAAAATTAAAAAAATATGTTCAAAAATTTTAAAAAATGAGTCGATGCTGGGAATTGAACACGCTTTTACTTATGTTCACATAACCTTACTCTATTCACTCGTCCACTCTCATGGTCAGTCAAATCTCTGCTTAAATGCATATTTATATATTATGCACCAAACTTTGACCTTAACTTTACCTATGATCCCATGCTTATAAAGAAAAAATATTTTTCACTTTTTCTTAAAATTACATTTAAATTGGATTTAAAACCCTTAAATATCCATACCCGCTCAACAGGTCCCGATGTTCCATTGTCAGTAAAATCTAATTTTAGTCTAATTTAATGGTCAACAATAATAATCAGGATAAATATATGCAACAATCTGAACGGACATAAATTTATACAGTGAGTCATGACTGTGCTCCGACATTTGTAATATCATATAAAAAAATATCTTTTGTGTTTAAAGATCCCTCACGACCCTTCAGCACTCTCCGGGTTATAAAGTCACTTCGGAAGAGATAAAATGTTTTAAATGTATTATAATTAGTGTTGCGAATATTTTGGTTTAACCACGGTTAACTAAGGCTACATTGTGTGGTTAATCTATGGTTAGATTTAAAAAATATTTAATGAGAATAGTTAATGGTTAATGAAATTTTGAAAATTCCCAACACTAATTAGGATCTTCAAAACCATCGATGCATTTCTTAATGTGTCGTAGAATATCGTATTTCATTAATATTTATGGCAAAAACTTTTGCAATAATCACTCAGTTCATAAGTTAGGGACTCTATAACATTAAGACACACGACTAAATGAGAAATGAAAGTAAAATTCAATTAACTTAATGAACAGACTAATATTACGCAATATGCAGGACTGTATTGTTTCCGATACTTTACTCAGTCACTTCTGTTCCTTTTCATTTCCTAATTATTCAACTCTCGCAGAATCGAATAATACACAAAACCCTCTATCAAAACCTATGTTCAGTCAATACATATCACTAACAACCGTAAGTACCGTGTTCCAAATGATCGTTCTCAGTAAAAGTTCTTTCTTTTGGAATGTGCATGAGAATCGCACACTAATATTAGAATCAATACATTCAAATATTATGGTAAAAGTTTTCGTTAAGAATCATTTAGGAGATGGTTTTAAGGGCCAACAAAAAGTCGTGACATCAGAGACAGTAAATACAGAAGAACCATAAAATAGGCTCATCATTAAGGGTAAACTAAAGATAGAATACCAACTATAGTATAACTAAAGGATAACTAAAGTATAAGTTGTCATTTATGTCAGACGGTCTTTAGTTGGAGTTTCACAGTATATGTATTGTATTGGATAAAGCGAATAACCATCTTTAAACATAACGGTACACTATTAGTGAACGTAAAGAGACAACGAAAGAGTCAATTGATTCTGACGGTCGATTCGTCTTCTTAAAGCGAAAGTCGGGTCTGTTCAATGGTAAAGTCATTATTATTGCGGTTTTCATTCGATTATAATATTTTTTTAAGTGACCGTATGACACTGACAAATTACATACAACAATATTCAACGGCCTCAATAAATGTTAATTAATATTCGTTTTTTCAACAGGAAAAAGACAATACAAACAATACCAATGTAAGTACTGATGCGTCATAAAATTGGGTCATTATATTCCGGCCCAACCCTTGAATTGCAAGTTATTTATAGCCACACACTGTTTTGGCTTTATTATGGTGAGATAATGATTAATCGCAATAATGCCATTTGTGTCTGAATGTACTGAATGTACTCGAATTTAGGGGCGTCTCTCAACTTTTCCCTTTGCCCTTTTCATGACCGCATATTACAAACGAATGGCGTTAAAACTATTGACAGTTATTAATTGGATACAAACCAATTACGCCCCTATTTATTTATTTCGGTGCGTGGTGAATGCCATGGAAAATGATAAAAGACAGACCCTTTCAAAAACATTAGGAAAGCCAAAACTAAATGATTAAAGCGCAGAGACGAAAGATCCGTAAAGAACAGTTTAAAACAAAGTTATTATTTCTATGGACCGACCGCCGTCCGCAATGACCAATAGAGACGAGTCTCATATGACAGTCTCTAGAACACGTTTTATATGAAAAAATTCAAAAATGGAAAATAAATTTTGAAAGTTAAGTTAGTAATAGAAAAATACCAAAACACGTGTTAAAATTACGGTTTAAGATGCATTAATGATTAATAATAACTTAGATTATTAATGTTATATCAATGATCATATTAATGTGATATTATCTTACAAATAATCGAAACTGAATATAAAAATGGATTATCAGAACTGACCATATGCTCAGAATGAAATCTAGAATACTAACAATAGAATTTAGAATACTTTTCCGCAGACAGGTTTTCTTACTAAATATACACTGTTATAAATAGATGTAAATAGGAATTTGGTTAATATTAGCCTCAAATTTCGTTAAATTTGTTGCACTCCGTTTCTCACTCGATTTTCTTCAGACATTTGAAAAAACATTTCGCAAAATTGAGAGTCGAATTCGATTTTCTTCATTATTCTATTTTTGTGTTTAAGTGTCAAGAAACCCGAGATTTAAATATACATAAAAATGAAGTAATAAATAAAGTATGTAATCAGAAACAAATGGTCATCTATAGACTAATCGCATCCTGAAATTGAGTCTAAAATCGGAAATCTAAGCATGTACAGAGTTGTCCACGACGGACTGAAAAACGCTTAATTATTAAAACATCAGAATTTATAGTTTAATGTAAAATAAACTGAAAATGTATTCCATTCACTTCTCTACACAACTCTACCCTCAGCTGCATGTTTTGAATAACACGTGACAATAGAATGAGGTTCCAAACAAGTTTCAGGAATTCCTTTCCTCCTGTTATAAACAAAGGATTAACTTGTATCACACAAGAAATTCTGCACGTGTTTTCCAAAACATGAAACGGGCTCAATTGTATAGAGAAGTGAATAGAGAACATTTTTTCCATATTTTACATTACACAATAAATTTTGATCTGTTTTGGCAAGGAACGTGTTTCAGTCCTGAGTGAACAACTCTATTTACAAAATTACTAAAAATGTTGATTTTGCATTTTTCTCGAAATAGAATGCGTCGAATAAAAATTGTTCGGATCCGATTATGATCTTTTATTGTGGTACTATTGATCATTGCAATTGTTATTTTGCAACAATTATTGTTTAGAGAAAATATTAAAATAATATTCGAGGATAATCGATACGATCTGATAAATTACAAAATTAACGGAATTATCGTGAGGAAATTAAAGATATCATAAATCAATAGTCACTCCGACTCTATTATCATATGAATAATAATTCATAAATAACTCATAAAATATTATTTTCATTAATTTACTTTCATATATCACAATTTGTTGATAATGACATTGATATATGATTAAAAATAATACTTTACATGTAATTTAAGTAAATGTACTCATACATATACATACAGGCGTTGGCGGAGATACATTTATAGTCTGAGGTAAGACCAAAATCCTTTGGGTAAATACAATACTTTAGGAATTATCGATTTTACATTAATAAACGGATACAAAAAGTCTATGATAAAATCGGTGAGATTTTCGAATGGACATTACATATACATTTGGGACGGACCGTCTGAAAGTACCAAAAACCTTTTTAAGTATACATGTAAATCTCCATAACCTAAACACATTAAATCTATTTCTATAGATTTTATATCCACGAATCTCTATAACGAAAAAATGAATTATGTACCGAAAGAATATTTACATATGGATTTTTCCGGTATATAAAATGGTCAAAAGGATTTAAAGATAATGTCAAATATAATATAATATTATATATTATATAATATTAAACACACGAAAATTGTTTTACAAAACATTAAAATTGTTTAATTCAGGATTAAAATTTATAAATGATATAACAATATTTACATTTAATCCGATGGCGCAAAAAATGAATATTAAAAGAAAATCTCTTTACGTTTAAATCGAAATGTGTTTTTAGGTATTTTTATCTCACATAAACATATTCCCATTGACATGAACACGAATGTTTCGGACACTTTAATAATATGTCTCAAATTTTGAGTAAAAATTTTATTTACGCTTAAAATTGCAATTTTCTTATTTTTATTTCTGAAATTCCTATTCTTATCAAAGGAATTTCTGCATCAATTATTTTAAAATATAAAACAGTATCATGATATGCGCATAATATTAGAGTACAGTTAATAGTATGTATTGTATTACACGGATGAATGAAATATACGATTTATCTCAACATCCGGTGATACTTTAAATAACTAAAACATAAACGTAAAAATATCCAATTTCAATGGTTAATGATCGAAAACAATTGTTTGTGTTATCATTTGAAAGGATCGGATTTCACAGCGCTGATTCAATTAGGAGATTAGAATAAAGAAATGAGAAAAAATTCTTTTGATTTTAGAAAAAATTAAATGTGAGTTTTATAATGAAAAAATAATGAATAAAAAATGACTAAATTATTGATTTTTCAATTATTCGGGCTCTATTTGAATGTCATATTTACTGTTAAAAAAGTTGTCATTATACTAATTTCTCTGTAAATTATTATCAAAATGCTGTGAATCGTTACACTTTTGAATATTAAATCACTATGATTAACATATTAATACAAAATAAGCGTTTACACATCGCTGAGTATTCGCGAATACATTGGAATACATTGGAATACATTGAAAATTTTCATATAAATGCATTCCTATTTTTGGTCGAATGCGCATCGAACAAACACCATTCAAACCCCATTCAAACCCTATTGAAATCCCATTCACAGTGTATTTATTCAAAATAAATCCAATGATAAAACAGATTTTTAGAATCATAATAACGAAAGAATTTCCAATTCTGTCGAAAAATATTTCATGAGACCTGAGATATTACATTCCAAAAGACTGGTGAATGATAAGTTTACTCAAACAGTACGCGTCACTTTTATTACACATGATCCAATTGATCCTTTTATTTGGGTCAAGAGTCTAAAATAAAATATTTGCGCTATTTTTAGTATCGGAATGTCAGAGTCTGCCTCAGAGTTACATAATAGTGTATTGACTCTCCCAATTTCCCATTTATACCCATAGATTCGGGTATTTTCATGTATAATAAATATATATGTGTACGATCATCTCTCACATTTTGCTGCGCTCATTATTTCCGTATCATCCCCAATACTGAATCATCTCAATATATACCACTGTCATCTTATGTTATACTACTGACCATTGTTTACACTTTTATATATTAAACACAATACATTGGCATAGGATAACGGAAGGAAAATTTCCCTCCGCAATCAATAAAATACTAAAAGTATTGCATTCACTGCAATGCTGATTCATATGAATCCGGGGGATTTAAGATGCCGATTGAATGGATTTACGAACATTTAATACTAAAAAAATGAATTTTTCGAGTCCTTTACGATCAATAACATCACTTATGTAATGCACATTCAATGCCATTATTAAATTTACTATTATTGTGCATTTAAATCTAATCTGTCCTTTCAATGGGATATGAAATATTGGAAAACGCTCATCGAAATATCTTCAGATTTTCGCATAATTCACTAATTCAATTACCGTTTTAGGCATATGCAAATATTAATTTAATATAAACGCGAAAAAATAAATGTGATTTATAATAATGTATAAAACTATGTTTACCTTTATTCTCAAAGTCCTCATCTCCGTACTTTTCTCATATAACAATAATGATCCATTAATGTCCATTATCCTCTTTTTTTTCATACACCTTCAGACGTCTCATGATTATCGTCATACCGTTAAATCTCGTGAAGTGTCATCTCATCGAATATCATTTCATCGAATTCTATTTTATTTAGTTTAATTAAATAAAACGGCCAAATTTTTAAAACTCAAATTACAATACAATAAAAAATGATTAAATATTAATCGGCAGTTTCAATAATCGGTATTATTTTGACAAAAAAAAGTTTTCATACACAAATAC
>LBFL01013692.1:0-13044 GCA_000988845.1 Hypochthonius rufulus
ACGTGTTAAACTCACATACCGAGTTAGTCGTGGCGACGAGTCAATTATTTTCGATGAATATTTATAACCATGCATTAAATGATTTAATGCATAAAAATTTATAATACTAGAGAATTTATTATACTAGAAATTAATGTTATCTTAAGTATTGCAGTGTGAAATTTGAACTGAATGCAATATTTAACTGATAATTGTTGTGATAATATTTAACTGATAATTCATTCATTATAATTTATTCTTTCGTAGTGAGCTTTGATAATTTTCAAATTATTTAAAATTAAGTTGACTTGCTTTTAAAATAAATTCCATTTCATTATATAAAAATTGACCAATATGATGCAAAAGAGAATTTTTGCAGTTAACAGGTTTTCTCAAATGTTAACGGTATTACATCTAAAATCCCATGAAATGATATATCAAATATCCGGCAATTATTAAATTTCTACTTAAGTTAATGATGATTTAATTAATGCATTTCATTTTTATGTTAAATTTAAATACATTCGAAATAAATGCTATAAATTTATATGTCAATAAATATACTCAATCTCGATACAGTCGGCTCAAAACAAATGAACAAGGAAATTATCTTTGCATCACACGTTTATCTCCACGCATCAGGGGTCCCTTAGAAAGTTATAAAATGTAAAATGTAAAAAATTTTGTAACGAAACTTATAAAAAATTCATAAATGACCCCTTTTGCTCTTGAGCTTCACTTGAACTTCCTCTTTCTTACATATTTGTTTTGAGCCGACTGTACATGTTTTTCTCATAATTCTAACATGAGAATCCCTCATGCATTGTACGAAGCGATTGACGTTTTAGCAAAAAATGATACATTAATGTGAACATATTGCGACAAAGTTCATGATTACGATATAGGTTTTTATGTTGTAGAAGTAAAAATAGCATTTGCTTGTGATTTGATTAAATTATGTTTAAAAGATTATAGTTTGTTTTAAAAATGCAAAATTTTAATTATTTCTTAATTGTTACATTATAATATACATTATAACATACACATATTAATTTCAAGCATCAGTGAGGTCCTCTAGTTTATTTATGATTTAAGATAATTTCGTTGTAAGTCTATCAGAATATTAATATTTCAATGAATTTTTCTCTATAAAAAGCGATGATACTTCACAGTTTTAGTAAAGTGCATATGACATTTTACACTAATTTTGTTATTTTTTTAAAATTAATTTGTGAAAATCAATTTTAAAAGTTAAGTATGTATTTATAAATCGAATTTTTAATTATGTACGGTACACTGCTGATTTATATAAATTAGATTTATATTAGATTTTTTACGCTTTTTAAAAGTCTTTTAAGTAACTTATATATAAATATTTATTAAATTATAGAGGACCGTGTGTAAAAATAGTCTAGGATTAAACCGTATTCCTCTATAAAGTTTATTATTTATTATAGGATTAAAATGGAAATAAAAAATGTATATAACATTTTGCTTCTCGGCGAAACGGGTGTTGGAAAATCGACATTTATTAATTCATTCGTTAATTATCTGACATTTGATACAATGAAAAATGCGGAGGAAAATGAATTTATTGGTCTTATTCCATCATCATTTACGATTACAGATGATAATTTTCAAGAAAAAAAAGTAGAATTTGGAAAGGATCAGAATGAATCAACTGATGAGGGTCAATCGGCAACACAATCGTGTAAAAGTTACAAATTCTCATTTGAAGATTATACTATTAGAATAATTGACAGCCCTGGTATTGGCGATACCCGCGGTATTGACATGGACAATAAGAATTTCGAGAATATTTTGGCATTTATTGGACAATATGAAGATTTACACGCGATTTGCATATTACTTAAACCAAATAATGCCCGTTTGGGTGTGACATTTGAATATTGCATTAAACAGCTCCTCTGTCATTTAGAGAAAAGCGCAGCGAATAATATACTCTTTCTCTTTACAAATTCAAGACAAAGTTTCTATAAACCCGGAGATACGACGACACCACTTAAGAAATTGCTTAATTCTGTTCAAAATAATCCTCCGCATGTCACTATTGCATTTAACAAAGACAGTGTATTTTGTTTTGACAGTGAAGCGTTCAGATTTTTGGTCGCGTGTAAAAATGGGGTTAAATTTACTGATGATGACAGAGATGACTTCGCACAA
Organism: Hypochthonius rufulus; assembly: GCA_000988845.1. Taxonomy (NCBI): domain Eukaryota; kingdom Metazoa; phylum Arthropoda; class Arachnida; order Sarcoptiformes; family Hypochthoniidae; genus Hypochthonius; species Hypochthonius rufulus. Next base: position 2,164 of record LBFL01013692.1, read on the forward strand.
AGTTGGGTTAAATCGTCAAAAGAGTGTCAACGATTAATTAGAAGAATCGCCGGTGACGGTCAAACTGAAGGTTTAGTTCCGCATAAAGTTCAGAACACAGTTTCAGTTAATGAGGCGCGGCGATTAATCCTTATGCTTCAAAAGCCAATTGGTGATGTCGCGCAGAATATTCAGGTAAAGGTCTAAATTATGATAATTCAACATTTAGCACATTTCTAGAAATATTTAATAATTTATAAATGCGATTTTAAGAATAACAGATTTATAGTTTAGAGTTGGTTTATAATTTTTTTAGTCTAGTTTAGTTTTAAAATTTTGAAAATATAATAATTTATACTAAGAAATGAATAGTTTAATTTAGTTTGTATAATTTTTTAGAATTTGTATTGTCTAGCTTGATTATTAAAAAGTCGTTATAAATAATTTATTATACTAACAAATTGCAACCAGTTTCAAATAAATTTTAATAAAATTAATTATTTTTAATTATAATTATATAGAACAAAAGTACCGAGACTTGAATTTGATTCTATATTTCAAAAATTTATACAATCAAAAATACAATACATATATTTTATATAATACAATGTATACAATATATTAATAGGGGTTCTAAAATATGTGTTTATTTAATAGTAATTTTTTCCATTAAATTATAATATATAATTTAAATGATTAATTCATATATTCATTATTTGATAAAATTAATTATATAATTTTAATTTTAATTGAAAATTTTAGAACAATTTAGAGGCATTAAAAAGACAAAGTGAAGATATTAATGCGAATATAAATGATATTGAACAACTTAAACGTAAATTGTATGTGCCAAGTAGAGATCTTAAAATTAAAGAATTCGATCAGCCGCGGACTGTATGTATCGGAAGCAATTGTCGTGATGAAATTGTTGTTGATGATGCCAAAAAATATCATTATAAAACAAAATGTCACGATCCGTGTTATTTGACTGATGTTTCAAAAGGGTTAATCGGTGATGAGGCATTAAGAAAATGTGCCGCAATGAGATCAGATGCCAAATGCAATGAATGCGGATGCAGCTATAAACTGCATATGCATATCTATTATGATACGGAGACTGTGGAAGTTAATAAAGTTGATATAAATGTTAGTAATAGAATTAAGACAAAAGAAGATGCAAAACGTGAGGCAATGTTAGTGAAGAATGATATGGAAAAAAGAATGGCGATTCTTAATCAGGAACAACAGATAATTACTGAAATTACAGCGAAATTCGCGCATTTCCTTAAGAACAATGCAATTGCTCCGTATAATGATGCTTTTAAAGAGTATCTGAAACAATTGATTAAAAATGAAGAGATTCTGCCGAATAAAAGCAATGATTATATAATCGGTTTAAATAAAATGCTACATGATTATGAAGAGTATCAGAAAATCCTTGATAAGGCAATGCGTGAATCCGATAAATCTATTTCACGTGTAACAGCAAAGGACATATTAAAAATGACTGATCAACTCTATAATCTTAAAATTATGGGAGCGAAATTAAGAGAATTATTCGAGGCTCAACAGAGCGGGAGTAAAAAGGAAAATTATACTTTTCAAGAAATCGATATAAAACCCAAAAAAGGAAACCTTTTCGAACGGGGATTTAATTATGGTAAATATAATTTTTTAGAAATATATTTATTTATTAATTTTTTTAGTCATGAATAAATTAACTAATGATCCACAACCTGGAGCTATGGTTACTTATGGTTATAAAGGTATGTTTTTTATTCTTGAAAATTATAAATTTATATACTGAATATTATTTATCTATTATAGAATATCCGCATAAAGCGACATACAAATAATCGGATAATACTGACAATTAAATTCCAATTCATACGGATAAGATTAAGTAGAAGAACAACGCATATTAACTATATTTTATCGTATATTGTAATTAGTTATAATTTTTTACTGTACTCTATCTATGTTGTTGTATATGTTGCGTTGTAATTATATATAATTATATATACAGTGTGTCAATTCTAACTCTTTCAATCGTATCAATCGTTCCAAATCAGCATTTCAAAATTTATTGTTTAATGTAAAGTATAGTCATGTTTTATTATTTTTTACACAATTTAATTATTTAATTTTCAAATGTTTTAGAATTTTTATTTATTGGAAAACCGCCATTAATGGGCACACACAAAGGGAAAACAGGGAATTGATTTATTATAAATTTCTTAAATGTTTAATTTTATTATTATTAATTATTCTAAACCATATTAAACTAAAGTTCAGCAATAAATGAATTTAAGCAACAAATTCTGATATATTTTGATGAGGAACGATTGATACGATTGAAATAGTTAAAATTGACACACTGTATACAAAAATGTGTTTGTTTTACCGCAAGGCTTTTCGCATTACGACTGGAATTTAAATTTATTTATTTGTAGCTCGGGCATTAATTTAAATTAAATACATATAAATATAATTCAGTTTAATATCAAGATATTTTTTGATAAAATTGTATGAAACAAACTTTTTAATGTTATAAATGGAATATATTTAAGAATATGCTGCAATTGTTAAATTAATACACAATTATACAAATTTGTTACCTTTATTTTTAAAAAAAACTCTGGTGTATTAGAAATAATAGAGTTTTCTAGATGAATAACATTATGATATTGAAGTATCACTTTTTATTATCATTGTGGAGAAATTTTAATATCAATCTAATCAATCTGATCAATTTAAATATGAATATTTATAAATCATTAGGTAATGGTTTCATACATACACATAAACCCATCTGAGTGAACCCTTCTAGCGTGAATAACCTTTTTAATGTGAGTAAAATCCTAGGCCCGAGTCATAAACCTTTCCTATTTTAATCTCTCTAACGTCCGGCCCGAGTCATAAACCCTCTTTAAGGTAAACAAAAATTTCTATCTCAATATGGTCATATCAGAGGGGTTTAAGTGTACTAAGATTAAGATATGCATTTGCGACGGGATATTACACGAGTCTACAAAATGAAAATAATAAAATATGCATTTAAATGTCAATTATCAATGGTAATCGTTATAGTTTGTTGTAACAATACACACATTTCATAAATATTATATTAAATAATTGATTTTTAAGCATTTTCAATGCATATTTATATATTTATATTACTAATATTACTATTCCTTTACTATGATTCTGTCTTTAAGTGTGATCACGTGTTTTCAGATGCTTACATTTCTAGCGTTAATTCAATTCAATTCACACATACGCATAATCAAAAAATTATTTTATCATACTTGAGATTAACAAAATCGTTAATATCGTTAATTTTACACAATGAAATTTGAACTGATTGCATATATGAACTAAAGTAATTTATCTTATTTGAGTTATTAGTAATATAATTTTAGTGAACTTTGCTAACAATGAAACTTAACAGTTTGCGATATAGTTGTATTCAAAAATCAGTGCAACTTTCTAGAATTGAAAAAACAAAATTTTAATGTAAAAATAGGAATTTAGTCAAAAATAGATTTACTAACGCGAACATATTGCGAAAAACATTTTATTTTTTTAATTTTTTATGTTTTAGAAATTAATAAAACAGATTTATAATTTGAATTCTTATGTCTTATGTTTAAGACGTTATTACATAATGTGGTTATCTCTTTTAAAATTTTAAATTATGTTAAATTGTGATTCAACAAAATATTTATACATAGCTATGTTGCTTATATACAAAAATATACAAGTTAAGTCAACTCTAATAGTTTGAAACATTAGAATTTATATGCATTTTCACCTTTAAATATGCTAGATTATATAGATGCACAAAATAATAACTAGATGCTACATATGTGCAATAACATCACTCAGACGTAAATAGAGATAATGAACCGACACTGTTATGTGATTATACCACAGATTAAAGTTATAATACCATAATAATAATAATAATTGTATTTTAATCAATTATGAATTATTAATAATCACAATTTAGTATATATTTTAGAAAGTTAAAAATATATATTATATAATATATATAGATTGATTACAACCATCTGTATGGTCCTCTAGTAATAATGATAATATAACATATCAGCATTTCAAATTATGCAATAAATATTTTCTATAAATACCGATGTATCAATTCTAGAATAGTTAATATTTTATATATTTATATCGGTTGGCGAAAAACAGAAGTGTGTCTTAGGTATGTAAAATAAATATAAAATATATTTTAAAATGTAAATTATGATCATTGAATTATTTTAAGTCTATATTACATTTTCGCTTCACATTGTAAATTTTCGATTAATTACGTATTATTTATTAATGCAAAAATGTATTCGTTTCTTAATTTCAATTCATATTTTGCTATGTTTAAAAAATGAATCAAACAATTCGTTTATGAAAATATATGAATATAAATATATGATAAGATTTTTTTGCATTATAATTACAAAAGAACATAACATATATAAAACTTAAAACAGACGATTTAAGTTTGTGCGTCATCACTATTGTTGTACGTTCGGAATGTGTTAAATTCAATTTCCTATTAATTTTAACTAATATATTTGAAATATAAAATTATTTAAATAAAAATAAGTTATTTATTTATTTGCTTAAAAGCAACTAAAAATTTTTTTATTAATTAGTAAATTTATAACGAAATAAATACAAGTCGCAGAGCCATACTTATGTATGGCTCACTCTATTCAATGAAATACATGTAAAGCAATAGCAATATTATAGAATGGGATACGATGATCTATAATATATAAAATTTTTAGGAGACTGTTTACATCATTAAGTATATTTAATTTTTATATCAATAAAAATTTAATATTTAATTAAATATATATGAATTTAAAATTTTAATTAATTTTAAATAATCATAAGGATAAAATGTTATATGAAAATACTATTAAATTTTATAATAAAAATATAATTTTATAAATAAGCATAAATATTAAACCCTTCTACAGCAAAATATATTCAAAATTTGTTTAATGTAAAATAAGTTAACATAATCTATAATATACTAATTCTTTAAGAATTTTTATAATTGTCGTTTGTGGGGCGCCACACAAATTACAAGAAAATGTTGATAAATAAAAGAATTTACATTTAACAATTTTTTTAGATGCTTTACTCTATAATTGTTTGGTATTAAATTTGAGTTATTTATATTATATTTAATTATCGTATTTTCCATTTAACATCGTATGTTTATATTGTCGCGTACGAAAGCAATTGAATGTCCCACACTCCGGTATTTGGTGATTTACCGGTGTTTAAGTGTGCGAAGGTAATGCATTTGTAACAGTAACAACTTTATTAAATCAATAACTGAAGAGAATTTCGTATTACATATCTGACAGCACAAAGTGATAGCAGTGACAGTCAAATTTAAATGTACAGATTACTAATAAAACAGTATAACAGTTAATAATGAATGAAAATGTCCTTGACTTCATTATTAAAATGACTGTAAAATAAATACGTATGAATTAAGTCTAAAACTGGGTAACTGTCACTGGACTAAAACTTGAGTGACAATATATAATTATATCATTTTTAATTATAACAAGACTCAAAGCCCGGTGCTTCGCACCTTTATACAGTGCAATAATAAGTTTTAAGATGCACATACAAAACGCATTGCAACATTTGAATTACCGTTTCTATGTGAAAAGCCCGCACTAATTTTTAAAAATTAAAAATTTCAGTTGCCATAGCAACGCGCACAACAAAGCGTTTGAAAAGCCCTCGCTTATCTAATTTCAAATTCATATTTCAATTGTTGCGGACAGACAGATAAACAAACACACACAAACAAACAGAAACTCCAATATTTTAATAATATAAATTGCTTATTTTTCATTATAACTGTCATATGTTTTCTAAACATGAAGCAATGAATTGAAATGTTTAGAGTGACTCAATAACGCGACGATATGTTATATATCATGCGTCATACTCATTCATGGGTCAGTCAGTTTTAACATTGTTAGTAAAAACATTATCGTAGATAACATTTAAACTATTAATATGTAAAATTTTAAATCAGCCAATCATAGCATTTAACTTAAATCATCATTAATTCGTCTCTGAACTTAGAATTAGGTCTAAACTCTTTACACATCTCTCTATAAAAAGATCCAATATTTTTGTAAGTTATTCATTATGATTCTTAACTTTGAAAGCATAATTTCCGCCTCTATCTTAATACATTAATGCCACAGCAGCTATCTATGCAATTTCCTGAATATTTTAATCATGTTTACAATTTTCGCCATATTTTAAATAATAAAGTTAATTTTAATTGGAATTGTGCCTGTCTCTGTGTATCATCGACCATAATTTTGAATTTATCGCATTCTCGTTATTATTAAGTGACATTTGAGAAATGAAAACATTTTGAACGTATTTTACATTCAACAATAATTTTTATATATCTATATTATTAAGATATTGGAGTGTCTGTATATGTGTATGTCCATCCGCAACAATTGAAATTTGAATTTGAAATTTGGAAAGTGCGGGCTTTTCAAACGCATTGTTGCCCGCGTTGCTATGGCAACTGAAATTTTTAATTGTTTACAAATTAGTACGGACTTTTCACATAGAAACGGTAATACAATTGTTGCGACGGGTTTTATACATATTGTATTAAGTATAGAATTTTCTATGTTAAATCTTATTGCACTGAATAAAAGTGCGCAGCACAGGACTTTGGGACTTGTAACACTTAATATGCATTAAAAAATTAAATACGACAAACCATAGTTTATACGTAAATAAAATATATTATTCCATAATTAAATAAAATATGCAATTAATACCTGATAACAGATAATCTATATAATAAACTAATAGTGAAAAATTCATGATTTTAAATATAAAATGTAAAAATATGAATTATCAAAGATACGTATATATAAATCATTACATAATTTCAAAGTATAGTATTGGTATGCTAAAATATGTCGCAAATGATAGTCCACTCTAATAGTAACCCACTTTCTATTATATGACAACTCATTGCGCCGTAAAAATAAATATAAGCCCATTACCTTATAAAAGCTCCATTTACCTGCAATAACATATAAAATTAGGGTGACCAGCTCAATGTGGTCAAAAGTTCAAATAAATTTTTTCAAACCCGTGATATTTTAATTTTAAAAAACAGAGTAGGGGGTTAATTTTTTCCAAAATTGCGTGGGAGGTCCGCCGCCAATAAATCGAGTAAATTAGGAGTAATCCCTACATTACTTCCATGATCAAGTCTAAATATGAATAATGAATTAAAAATGCATTAAATATTCTAATTGTTGAAATTAGAAAAGCATTTTAATGATTAAAATTGTTTAATTTGGAATGTCGGGACAAACTGCAGTTTTTCAATAGTTTGGTCGGGAATCGAAACAAGAGATTTAAGTCGGGATAATCCCAGCCAAACCGTGTCATCTGGTCATCTTATATAAAATTGTAACACTTAAAAAACTATAGTAATTTATGTGTGATCACATGCATTTTATATGCATATTAAGTGTAATTATTGCACTTTTATTAATTTTAAAAAATATTTACGATGAAAGCACTAATGGAGAAGTTATTTTACTCAATCTTTATAGTAATTTTCTCTCAAATTTAGTATATATTTAATTTTATAAATAATTTCCTACTTATCATTAAATGCCCACTCTCTATTAAGAACCCACATAAAACTATAACGAATACAATAAAAGCCCGGGCTTTTATTAGATCATTTGCGGTATTCATAGCTTCGACAATTAACAATGTTTATATACTCATATATACATATTCAATTATCATATTTAAAATTATAAATTGAACATAATTTATTAATTTTTAAACTATTTAAGTTTATATTTATGCATCAGTGTAATAAAACAAAAGTTGTAATAAACGATAAAATTTTAACATTATATTATTGTGAAATGCCAATAGTTTTGGGAATGCGTTCATATAAATAAAACGTAAATAATGTGTGTTGTAATTAACCAATAATATGTGTAATATGAAAATTGATGTATCATATGCCAAACGTACAAAACTAGTGATAGTGATGTACAAACTTTAATAGTTTACTTCATTAAGTTATACATCATACATTATATTTTAAAATTTCATTTATTTCATTAAATTTATAACATTAATAGTTAATAAATTAAAAAAATTATGGTTAAAACAACAATAATTTGTTAGTTAAAGTCCATTAGAAAAAATATTAATTTTCAGAATTAAAACTATTGTAATTGTCAAAATGGCCGATGCAAATCAAAATGTATATAACATTTTGCTTCTCGGAGAAACGGGTGTTGGAAAATCGACATTTATTAATTCATTCGTTAATTATTTAACATTCGATTCAATGCAAAGTGCTGAAATAAACGGATTCATTTGTCTTATTCCGACATCGTTTGCGATTACAGATGATAATTTTCAAAGGAGAAACGTAAATTTTGGTAAAGATCAAAATGAATCAAATGTTGTGGGTCAATCGGCGACACAATCATGTAAAAGTTACATATTACCATTTGAATATTATTCCATTAGAATAATTGACACTCCCGGTATTGGCGATACCCGTGGAATTGAATGGGACAATATAAATTTCGAAAATATATTGGCATTCATTGGACAATATGAAGATTTACACGCAATTTGCATATTACTAAAACCAAATAATCCCCGATTAACTGTGGGATTTGAATTCTGCATTAAACAGCTCCTCTGTCATTTAGAAAAAAGCGCATCAAATAATATACTTTTTGTCTTTACAAATTCAAGACAAACATTCTATAAACCCGGAGATACGATCGGACCTCTCACAGAATTGCTGAATCACTTTCGTAAAAATCGACCGTTTGTAGATATTGCATTTAACAAAGACACTGTATTCTGTATCGACAGTGAAGCGTTCAGATTTTTGGTCGCGTGTAAAGATGGTGTTCATTTTACTGCTGATGACAGAGATGACTTCGCACAGAGTTGGGTTAAATCATCAAAAGAGTGTAATCGATTATTAAAAAGAATTACTGGTGATGAACAAACTACAGGGTTAATTCCTCATAAAGTTACGGATACAGTTTCGATTAATGAGGCGCGGAGACGCATACTTTTACTTCAACAGCCGATTGGTGATGTCGCGCAGAATATTCAGGTAATAATTTAATATATAATAACCAGGCACATACCAACACAATCAATAAAAAATATTGTTTCATCTAAGAGTTTCTGTACGATGATTATGCAAGGCCTTTGACTGTCCTTTAAACAGTTTCATGCCTAACCTTTGATTGGCCTTAAACTGTTAGATTTATTCATATTTCTATATGTTAAGTTTATAAGTATGTTCTTTGACTCATCCCCACATGTATGTACATACAGTGTTTATCGAAGGTGTAAAAAATTTTCAAACGTTCCGCAAAAATATAGATACAGTAAGGCTAAATGTTGCTCTGGCTCAATTTCCAAATATATAAGCAAATTTATTTAATTCAATGCATTTAAAATGTAATATATCTCCATTTTCAAAGTATTGAACGTCAACATGCTACAATTCTATTAGTGAGCCAGACAATCATGTGATCTAGACATACCTCCATTAATGCATTTAGAATGGAACGTGAGTCCGTCATAATTATGGAAATGCCGTAATCTTAATATTAAAGTGTATACATAATTTAGATCTAAGAATTTGTTACTATTATTTACATACTCTGAAACTGAACATATCTAACGTTCATAATGCATTAAATTGATAATATACTATATACTAGCTAATATACTATAACTATATACAGAGTAATTGATTTAGAACCGGCAGATATTAGTGTAAAATCCCTAATATTTGTCGGGTCGGTAACTGTCTAGAATTATCCAGGAATATATAGGCATGTTTTTAGAATTTTTAGACTGTTAGCGACTCAGGGATTGTCCCCTAATTTCTACCAATTCTATATCAATCACAGTGTATATAGTATATATACAGATTTTCCAAAATAAAACTATAAAACATTCCTCATCAAACAGATCAAAAATTTTTGTTTATTGTAAAATACGTTTGTGAGATACATCTGTTTCGACGTGTTAAACTGAACTGTTGTTAAATGCCTATTAAGGAATGCGTCAGAGAAATGAGAGATAAGTTAATCATATGTTTTTATTCGGAGAAAAAGAATTTCTCAAACTTATATGACGCTTCATTCCATAGTCACGTTTTCCAAAACATGGTATGGAGGACTGAATTGTATTTGGAAATGAATGGAAAACATTTTGAACATATTTTACATAAAACAATAAATTTCGATCTGCTTTGATGAGGAAGGTTTTAAAGTTTTATTTAGACAACTCTGTATGATAGATATATATATGATTTTAAAAAATATAGTATTCGGAAGTAAACTAACATTATTGATGAATTTGATTTATATTGTGAATTTTCTAATAAATTTTACAAATTTGTGTTTTAATTAATATAACCTAACATTGAATTGTATTTCAGATAATGATACTAACATACATTAATATTTTTTATTATACATGTCAATCGTGTATAATGATTAAAGTTTTATATTTGATTGTTATTATAGAAAATATATGCTTTAATTATGTTATTAACTAGTTCATGCATAATAGTCAGGATATTCACTCTCACTTTTGTTATTCCTTCACCAAACGATTTTTAAAAATTCGATAATATTAAATATTCGTTTTTAATATCTACGTATAAGTATAATAGATTTAAAACGTATTATATCTATCATATTTCTATTATAATTTTTATGCATGAAATTAATTAATTTTTAAATTATAATTCTAATTTTCAGAACAATTTAAGAGCACTCAACCGAC
>LBFL01013783.1:2173-17178 GCA_000988845.1 Hypochthonius rufulus
ATGAACCAATTGATTTCTATGGGTTGTCACGACATATTTTGAGTGTTGTTATATTTTTATTTAGCAATTATTGTGATATTTAGTCGCGGAAAATGTTTATCGCGGAAAATGCTGTCGCGGAAAATGCTGTCGCGGAAAAAGTTTCGCGGAAAATACGTGATACGAATTAAATTACATATCGTAGGATAGCTATTATCGAAATCCCGTTATTTTATAGGCGTCAAACGGAATAAGACAGTTCTACACTCGTGCAAAATTATGAATTCAGTTTTTTGATTTAATAATTAAATGTGATTTTATTAATATTTAATTTATTTTTGTAATTTAATATTATTAAATAAACGTTAATTTATATAATTATTTAGTTTTATTACTATAATTTTAATGTTTTATAATTAATTTTTTAAAAATAGTAAATATATGAAAATACCATAGAAATACATTAGTAAAATTTTAAAAATTAAAAAATACGAAAATTAAAATAATTATAAAAATTAATAACAAATAAAAAAATCTACATGATAACAAATTAAATAGAGTAAGTTTTATTATTTCAAATATGCAAATTATAAATATGCAAATAATCAAAAACTTAAATATTTGTATCGACACAAATGCTAAGCTTAAAGTATAGCATCACAATGTTTAATCGTACACTCAAAACTTTAACTAATTGCACACATAATAAGCATATTAGTAAATCAAGTGAATCCATAATTTTGCACCGAAGTGTACATACGGGGTTAGCTACTTTCTGGTATATAGGGTATCTTTCGGTAAAAATAGATTCGTTCAAAAGAAACGATGCTTATGCCGTTATGATTTAATAATAATGAAGCAGTACCGTATAGAGTTTTGTTGACTTTTAGACGATGTATATACTATGAGTTAATGTAGCGGTATATTAATTAATATAGTGCATGTGCATTTAGAGATAATTAATTTAATTAATATATATATAGAATAGAATAGAATATATATATATAGAAATCCTATAACAGGATATTAAAACTTTGCTAAACAATTTATTAAATTGAATGTAAAGGCAATATGCTAAGAGAACACCATTTGCTAATTGCTGTTTTGTCGATCAATGATGTCAGAATAAAATTTTACGACAAAAGTTTGACAAAAAAGTATTAATAAAAATTATTTTAAGAATATTAATCATGGAATCGAAAGCATTTTTATGCAAAACTAACAAAGAAAAACATTTATGTTCATCTATATTATTAGAGTTAAACAAATCTCTTTACTTATACAATAGAAGCGCTTCAAATGTAATCGATCATCCGGTATTTTACGATTATAGTTGCGACAATAGTGGGGTAATATATTATAAAATTAATTAATAATTAAATTAATAATTAAATAATTAATAATTAAATAAAATTAATTATTAATTAGCTAGAATTTGGCGCTTTTACATGCAATAATCCTTGACTTATTGCGTAGTTTATTTTAGCAATGTGAAGGGTTTAATATATAAAAACGCCAAATTATTAAATTTTATTTAATTGAGCGTAATTTAACAAAATTATATGAAAAAATTGTTACAATTGTTACTACGGGACTCATGTATTCATGGATCATCGAGACAGTCCCGAAATGAAGGGTCATATCTCTTGTCCCGAGCAGTGATATACAGTGATATACAGTGATATACAAAATACATTGTATTTAAAATATGTTTAGTGCAATATATAATGCTGTTGTATTAACATCAGTAATAATAACGTCAGTAATAATAACGTCAGTAATTATTTCTGTGAGAAACGCATAAATACGAAATAAAAATAATAAAACATTTCTATGCATTTAAAACTTCCCGTTTGCTTCTGCTTTGTTTTTCAATTATCCCTTATTTTTAAATTTTATCCTGAGACCCATAATAGGAATGATCTAAAAATTCTTTAACGCCTTTTGAGAATGCAGTCTATACTCGGTTTTGTTGACGGTTGTGCTGTAGAATTTGTCAACAAAATTAAATATCATTACAAGCGTATCATTACTGTTCATTGTGTAATATATTAACTATGATTATAATAAAATTCAATTGACTCAATAATAATTTCTCAGTCAGAGTCAACATATAAAAATTAACAATTAATTCATTCGATTAATAATTAATTATATACAAATGTCAATAAAAATTATGATTATAATACATATGTGATAATAATACAGAAATTATAATATGAAAATTATATATGATATGAACATATTGATTTTAAAAATCTGAGACATAATCGAATACAAAATTCAGTTGAATCTGCAAATGTGCAACAAAATATATGGCAACATATTTAAATAATACACAAAACCGAAGCAAACTGAACCGAATATGATATTCTTTTATGCTCAAAGAATGACTTTTGACATTTTAAATTTGTCAATATATTTAAATAATCAACAAAAAAGGGTAACAACTAAATGAGTTTAAACTATATTATAAATATATATACCGTTTTACCTCACATATACCGACATGTCATTATATGTCGAATTTTACCTTGAGTCGATACAATTCGAATTATACCGACATGTCAGTATAAAATGAAAAACGTATGTCGCCTTTAAACAAAAAATGTTTTAAATAATTCGCTATAATTTTGTATTCATTTGATAAGGATTTAAAACTTCAATTAATTCTAGAATATTACACTCTTAATATTATTAAAGTATGAATTTTAAGTGATTTTGATATCGATAATTTGTATTATACCTTAAATATATCGGTATGTAAGTCTATATTAACATTACTCCATGTCGGTATAATTCGAATTGTACCGACATGTTGGTATTTACCATTTTTCAATTTTCAATGAAATGGTCGTTTCATTTTATACCGACATGTCGGTGTATGTGAGGTAATACGGTATATATAAGAAAATGACAATCGATGTTTATTAAATTATGTGCCAAAAATTAAAACAAAATTTAAATTTAAACATTTCAATAGATTTCATTGAATCAGATAATCAATTTAAGTGGAATCATTGGTCACTTGTATCATGCAATTGTAAGAACCTTTTCATTGGGAATTACATATAAAATTCAATGCTGGAATTACACTTCAATTGGTTCATGGATTCAGGTAATTTCATATTTGTGTCTGATTGTGCTGTTCGAATATTATAGGAAAATTACCTGTAAAATTACCTGTAAAATTACCTGTGAAATTACCTGTGAAATTACCTGTGAAATTACCTGTAAAATTCCGGTCGAATTAGCATTCTCTAAATCATTTTTAATATTCTTTAGGCAATGAATTCATTAAACATAAATGTACCAATTCATGCAATGAAATTACAAGATGAAGTATATTATAAACATTTTGATTTTGCACCGGTATTTAAAATGGAATATAATGTAATAACTTTTGGTATTGAAAGACCGATCAGTAAAGAAATATCATATTTATTTAATGGATTCGGAATAAATGTGAGTATAAATAAAGGCACAGTCATGGCTAAATCCATTACAATTTATTTGTTAATATATAGAATTTGTTTAATTACTGAATTACTTTACTTTGAGCGACATGTTATTATAAACTGAAAACTATCATATGTCCATATAATTCCAATTAAACAGACGTCGGTTTTAGTTTTTAAAAACGAATTTAGCACATTTTATTTAACCCTTTGAGACCGGGCTCCGTATACATACATTTGAAAGCTTGCTCCAAAAAACCCCGGACTCAAAGGGTTAAGATCAATTCTAACCGACACTTGCTCTGCATATACGCAACACATGCAACACAAATTAGTTTCAAAGATTATAATTTTTTAATTATTGTAAATTTGATTCTATGAAAGGCTTTAATATTGTATTTATACTGAATTCGTCAATACTATTCACGAGTTCGATTCCGGAGAGGGGTGCGGGTTCGATGTGCCCGCGTAAAAAATTACGCTTTAGATATAGAGAGGACCGCAGTGTAAGAATAGTCTATGACTAAACAGGCATTACTCTATAAATAAAGTTTATTATTATTTTATTATTACTAAAGAGAAGAATTTCCGGTAGAATCACGGTCCAAAGAGCGATTATATAAATTATTAGAAGAATATGATCATATATTCTCTCGTGTACTTTAATATAAGGTCGTGCCCGTATGTGAAACACCCCATTGATACAGGTGATCACCTACCCGTTTCACAACCACTGTATAGGACCTCAATGAAAGAAAAATCAATAATCAGGGAACAGATCAGTGAATTATTAAAACATGGTCTTATTAGACCATCACATTCCCCATTTGCATCCCCGATTTTGTTAATCCTTAAGAAAGACATAGGCATACACGTGTGTGTCGATTATAGAAAATTAAATAAGATAACTAAACCGTCACACCGTATAATACCTTTAATTAAAGACTGCATAAATGCTCTCTCAGGTGCGAAGGTATTCAAGACATTAGACTTGTCCATAAGTACACAAATATGGCAATGGAAAGAACATCCATTGAAAAGACCGTTCTTGCTTGAAAAGTTTTGAATATTTGCGCATGCCCTTTGATTTAAGCGGTGCACCCTCGAGTTTTCAGAACATCATGTCAGGTGTCATCGGTGCAATTCACTACCGCTTGTATATTTAGATGACAGCGGTGATTTAAGCGGTTAGGGAAAGTGCTCAGCCTAATTAAAGAAGCAAATTTAAAATAAAAACATAAGAAATGTTATTTCCTATAATTTAAAATAATATTTTTCGGATTGTAATTAGTGATAAGAGAATTTCAACCGATCCTATGAAACCGAAGCCATAAGTAGAATTCTGTTAATTATTCAATTCATTATTATTTAATATTAATATTAATTATTAATTCAGTTCATTATTATTAATTTATTCATATGCCTAATTATGTAATATATTCATAGCAAAATTCTGTATAAAAATTTTTCTATCTAAAGCTGGGCAGTTGCAAGGGTTTGACCCTATGATCCCCCTAAAAATTACTTTTCTTAATTCACTATTATTCATGATGTAATCCTTATCATTGTAACTGATAACTCATTATTATAAATAAATATTTACCTGACCCTGAGTTTTGACCCTCAGAGGCAGTCGTTGTTCAGATCTTAGAGCATTAAGACGCTCTTTAAATTTTAAGAATAAATTATAATTTAATCAATTATTACACGGCTGGTCATTTTCCGGTCAGGAGTGTCTCCCGTACGGTTACTTATGACAACCCTCGCAACTTTTTTTCGTTATTTAGAACACATTGCTATAATAAACAAATTTTTACTGCAATATGTTAACGTTACAGAGATATACTCTGCTTTCCATTGTATACCGGCCGCCCCCTTTGATACTTTTTCATATAAGTATTTTCATATCGTATCCTTATCATAATCCCTTTCCTCTGCTGCCTATGATAACGATCTCTAGAAGTGGCTGGTATACAATCGGAAGTAGAGTGAAGTAGAGTGAAGTAGAGTGAAGTAGAGTGAAGTAGAGTGAAGTAGAGTGAAGTAGAGTGCAAATAAAAGTCATTGAATTTTTAGCGTTTTCTTTGAATTACAAACACAACATAAACATATTTATTATTTATAATGTAAACATACAGAATAATTAAATTTATAGATTTGTAAATATAGTTTCGCATCGTAAAACTTACAGGAGACACTAAAAATGATTATCTTAATCAAACTTTGCCCAAAATTTCTTTATATATGTGTGAGAAAAACTTATAATTTTAGCAGCTGACATGGTGGTCTTGAATTTAATAAAATTAAAATAATTATTAAATTGCTACATATATATGTACTCTGAACGGTACCTTTACTATACGGCTACTGCCGGACTTTTCTAAACCCGATTTTTTAAAACCCGCTTTTTCTAAAATCTAACCATGAATATTGACATACAGAGTTTATAAAATTATATAAATTTAAATTACAAATTAATAGTCAGTCTAGGAGTCACTCTATAATTAATATAGTGCCAATTTCTATTCATATGTTCTATAAATAGATTCATATTAATTAATTATTACAACTATTGATGAGTGAAGTTTATAAATGCTTGGGATGTTTTAAATTTATCGCGGCTATACCGCGCCGCGATTAAAATGGGGGTCTATATAGCGTGAACCTAACCTAGCATCATTTAGTTTGATTTAATGAAATTGCATATGTATATTTATGCATATTCATGGTAACCTTAAAAATATGCTTGTATATTTTCGATAAAAACATTGCAAAACTTTTTAATTTTTTTAACGCTTGTTTTAAGTATATGCAACTAAATTAAGACTTTATTCATTATTTACATTCTAGTAATTTTAGATTCACTCCTATGCTAACTATTAATTTGTAATATGAATTTATATAATTAACTATATTTGTCATTATTCGCGGTTATATTTTAGAAAAAGCGGGTTCAGAATAACCAAGCTACCACCTCACTATACTAATAGCATAATGAAATGGTAGATTCATTAAACAGATGCTAGAATAGGTAATTGTCTTGTTTTATAATTATGACAGTATATGCAAAATTATATATATTCTTTATGATAATATAAAAAATGTTTATTCGTTAAAAATTATTACAAAAATGATAAAAATAAACAAAATGCTCAATACATTAGTAATTATATCATTATAAAAAATATACATAATATTGCATAATATCATTGAAATAGAATATTACAAATATCTACCCTGCTTATTAAATCTGTATTAATAGTATAAAATAAGTACAATTCAAAGTGCATACAGTGGGAGTCAGTGAAAACCGATAATTGATTCTCATATTTAAAGTTAATTTTTATGATAATTAAATAATTTAAATTTTAAGCACAGGATTAACTTTCAGGGTCAGAACAATCATATTAAATTCAGAATTTAGATATTTATTTATAAAATAAATAAATAAATTTATAGATTAAATTATATTAATTATAATTAAAACGAGATTTAAATTATTGGATTTCACTCACTGGAGCGGTAAATATGGGGAAAGTTTGGTCAAGAACACACGTCTCCAGTTTTCCTTGTTATTTTATTTGATCACCATTAGCGGTAATAAACGCCTTTAAATTAAGATTTAATGAAAGTTCAAAATATTTTATAAATAGTGTAAGCATAGGTTAAACGCACGCGTATCGTCGTGTGACATACAATGTAATAATAAATTAGTTATAATTCAAAACTCGATTAACTATCATAATTTGGCTTCACTGTAATTCTCTAATGTCCTCCAATACTGTACTTTTAGGCATTGAGGAAGAAAGTTACACGAAAGTTGTTGCTATAGAAACTTTGGCAGATGGGTAATTTTTAATACAGTAATAACGCGCATTTAATTATTCATTTATTCATTCCATTATTATATTTTAATGTGTCTCCCCATTCGCAACCCTTTAGAGTAATAATAATTATAATTGATTGTAACACCTCTGTCAAAAATTTCGTTACTATAGCGACTATTTTTTTCGTGTGACGCTTTCTTCTTCTCGGGTCATCAGATTTCTCGATTTGATGCAATAATTCACTACATTCTATCACAAAATGTCCAAAAATATAGAATATTTATTAGTTTCAAAAATCAGCAAATTTTGAATTTTATTCCGTTTCACAATAAATTTCCAATGGAATTTCCATTTAAAAAAATAAAACCTTTTTCATTCCATTCCGTTAAATTTGATTATATTAGAAAATCTTTAGATCCTCACTCACACCGCGTTTTCTTACGTCATATATAGAATAAAGATGATACCGGAAGGATATATTTATGGAGGATATTTTTAAATTCAGCTCAATTTATTTTGTACAATCATCATTCCTTAAAAATGTCACCCCAATTATATCCCCAAAGTTAGCTAATTCTGGATTCAATTCCATTCCATTTCTACTAAAATCTGAATGGAAATTCCATTTCATAACACTATTTAATAAAATCTGAATGGAAATTCCATGGAATTGAATTCTATTTCGGAAGTTCCGGATCGGAACATTAATGTTTATTTTATGAGTATTTTTTAAAATGATACTTTTAATTTATTTATATAATTATAATTAAACAAAATTAAACAGAATTAATGCAAATATACATATACATATTTTTACTTAGATTTGGATTACGATTTTATTTTCCTTTTTATTATTGACATTAATGTTTTCATTAAGCAATTCAATGGGAAAAAACATTGAACGGTATTTAAATATAATTAAATATTATCTTTAACATGAATTTATTAATTTTTATGCATGTTAATTATAGCGGAATTTTATATTCATTCAGCAAAATTTTTGATTTCAAACATTTGTGGAATTTATTCGAAGTATTTTTGGCCGAAAATTCACGTAAATTTAATATATAAGCTGTGGATATAGAAATCGACAGAAAAATGATAGAGAAAAATACAAAACAAAATTTTATGCAAATTTTTTATTTTAATTTTTTAATTAAAATCTTATTAATATAATTAACTAATTTTATATGGATAATGCACTCCTTGCGGCGAGGATGCGCATTTTCGTCTATACACCACTAAAAAGGTTTCGGGAGTACTATATTTTTATTTCGCGCACATTTTTTATTAATATCTTTTGCCCTCATATTTATTCTATTATTAGAGAGGTCACTATGAAATTTGATGTCACTATAAACATATCGCACATATTTCAGTATATAAAAAATAATTCTAAATCGTAATTAAAAATTTTTTTAATTAACAATGATATATAATTCTATAGAAAATAATAATAATAATGATATTATTGTTAATGACAGAGATGTTTACAATTATATAAACGACTCAAATATGACACAATATGTGTCTGTATCTGAATGATTTCTGTTTTTTAATTCATTGGGAACGTTATGAATTCACATGCAAATGCATTCATAATTAAAATATTTGCGAATATATTATATATAATAAATAATTTATAACATTTAATAATAAATTAATAATTTACTTAATATTCATATCTTTTGCAAAGTCTATTTATTCATTATATTTGATAGATTTTTGTAAGACAATCGTGTAAAAAAGGTGATGTTTGAGTGTAATAATTAGAACATCCCATTCTATGCAAATGCATGTTTATAGTCCTTTGAGATATCACTGCGAAACTTGGGATGTGTCCGAATCTGACCGTTTAATGAAAAATGGACACATGTTTATAGTGCATAAAAATGCATAATTTTCAATTTAGTCCATAAAAAGGTATAATTTATACCAAAAATTTCAAAAATTGATTTTTGATGAAAATAATATTGACTAAATAATTAATGTAAATTCTGATATTTCTCATATTTAGGGGGTAAATTAGAATATACATGCCGATCAATTCAATGTAAATGCCAATGCAGATATGATATAAGATTTGTTCATCGGTTAATATTTTTATATGGATATGTTAATTTATTATTCAAATTATGAAAGTTGATTAAATAATCTTTAACAAACATATTTCACACATCTTTAAAGGCATTACATTTAATAGTAAAATAATTAATGAAATTTTGTGTCGATTTCAATGTTCACAGCTAAATTCATAATCCTGTTAATTAATATATGTAAATCTAAAAGATTTTACAAGTCTAATCGATTTCCCTCAAAATTCAATTACAATTGTCGCGAACTGTTTAATAATAATATGGCTTTTATCATCATCAATTCTTAACAAATCATTTAGCGGTATGATAATCGCCAATATGTATTCATATCCAACATCATCAATCAACAGTTTCGCTGAATTGGAAAGAGACTTGAGTTGGGATATTTCAGTGGATTCGTTTGATCCAATGACAGAAACTAATATCCGATTTCAATTAAAAGTAATTAAAGTTAGTATTTTATTATAATACAGTGCGATCACATTATCCCGTGCTTAAAGAAAGCCTAAAGTGTATAGATTGTTCCGTTCACCGGGGCATGAAAAAACAAAGCGCAATTAGCAATCGCAAGATCGAAGCCCCCGCCCTACTCTCTCCAAGCTGCCGTTGAAGGTACCGATTGTTAATCTAGGGATACAGCCCATAAAAAACAACACAATCAGCAATCGCATGATAAAGTTTGACAAACGTAAGGGAATTTTGGGTTTTTCAGGAAGGGGACAATTTCAGTATTTCCAACAAGTCATAATTTATTGGGGGTCAATGTTCTTGTAAATTCATGAGAAGGATAACCTGAAATAACGTCCAATAATCTCCTGGATAACTTTGCAATATATATTCATATGAATAAGTTAGCAATAGAATACTTGTGTGTCATAATGATTGTACAGGATGAAAATGATGTTTTGAAACAGAATTAAGACGTCTGTAAAATAATAGACAATATAAATCAATAATATAGCTCAATTTTTGTGTTTATAAGTTTAGTATAATGTTAGGTTTTTATGCATAAAATATTTTTAATTTTTATCTTATAATGGCGGATATACTACTATAATGAGCCGAACATTTAGTTTAGTTTCCAGTTTATGACAAGTCTATGGTAAATTAACATGTATTTTTATAAACTTTCCAAAACTGCATTTTATAAATTTCGTTTTTCAGTTATTACTAATTCTGACGATTATACCATCATTATATTATAACTTAAGATAATATATTTTTTATTTGTTAAATATTTAAGTAATTTATTCAATTAAATTCATATCTTTTATATTCAATTGTATAATTTTATCTCTGGAAACGTGTAAAACTGAGTGTTCGATTCCTGATTGTAATAACTCCGCCATTTTAAGTAAAAATTAATTATATTTTATACATAAATATCTAACATTATCCTCACCATATAAATACTAAAATTTAGATTTATTATATATCGTCCATGATTTTAAATACGGTCGAATTCTGTTTCAAAACATCCTCATTCTGGTGACAGGACTTTTCATGGATTCGCTTTTCATAGAAAGCCTTTACACAAGGATCGCAAACACCTGCAAAAGTCTATGTTGCAAAATACGCTTTTCATGGAAATTGTTTCTGCAAAAACGGACTTTTCATAGAATGGTATAATATAATATTGTTTAGTGATATAAAGGGACAATATGATAGCTATAAAATCACTTAAAATATATATATAATCTTAAAACTACTCGTGTGCAATGATTTTGGTCAACTTGGAAATAAGATTGAATTGAGAGCGAAATGTACAGTTATTGCAAAAATACCGGGTTTGACCGATGAGTTAAAAAAGTATTATCTCTTTCTTATCAATTTTTATTCCAAATATTTTCTTATCAAATTTTAACATAGATATCTTAACATCTCAATATCTCAGATTTTAAAATGAGATTTAAAAATTCACTAAAATATTTAATTTGATACATTTTTTCATTAATTGAAAAAATTCACATTCAAATCCTAATCAATAATATTTTTAAAATACAATATTTGGTTTTTTATAGTGTTAATTATAATTAAGATAATTAATAAAATTGATAGATATTTGTGTTTACGACAGAAGCAATGTTTTGAACAATAGCATTTTACTCATATTTTTAATATCAATTTATGAATCTCTTATCAGTTTTTATAATTTTATCCCATAGAAATAGGTAAGCAATGTAATATTGAAATGCCTGTACATTAATAATGTTCTCACAATAATACAAATGGTTTAAACTAGTGTTATTATTGGTAAGTGCATGCGTTTTGCTATTACATTTTGTTTGAAATTGGCCAAAATCTTTACACACATGAATAAATGAATTATAAATAAAAAACCAACGATATATTCTCAATTTTTACGCAAAAGAATATATATTCCGGATTTTGAAGTGCCTTGAGTGCCTTGAGTGGCTTTAATGTTGTAAATGTTATCAATTTTTAAAAATTATTACTTTTGTATTTTTATACTTTTATATCTAATTTCGCCATTTTTAAATGAAAAATAAATTCTATTCGTTAATTCACTGGTATATGAGATTTAGAGATGAGCATTCGGGTCATTTACTGTATTTGTTGGTGAAGAGAAATGCGATGGCGGATTTCGTGTGTATTGGATTTTGAAAAATACTCAAAATATGTTAAGGATTCAATTGTTAAAACGTAATTATGCTACGGCATTATATTGCATTGTAATTTAAATTATATATTTATTTTGAAAGAATTTTTTATTTGTTATGTTGCATTATATGTAATAGTTTTGCAATTTAATATATTTAATATAATAATTGAACTAAATCATAAGGAAAAAATATATTGAATTTTGAAAAATTTTCTCTAAGCACTTCCTGCTAATATTTGAGAAAATTTATGTCTAATTACCCTAAATTACGGTATTACCCAAGGGTAATTAATGAAAAAAAAGTGGATTCTGAAGGCAAAATTAGCGCTGCGGGTTATACATTAGGCGCGGGTAATACAGGACTATAATAACAACTAAAGGATAAATTAAAAACTTATATTGATTTTTGAATATAATAAGTTTGTATTAACAAGCTTTAGATATAGAAATTTAGACAGAAAATGACTTAATTATTTTAAGAAATATACACTATGAAATTATATGTTAATTTACTATTATTTAAAGCGATAACCCATGAAAATATATTAATTTAGTATTGATAGGAAACCCCTATCGGCGTAAGTGGATAATTTTCTAGTATTATGTCTTACACGTTTTCGCATCACGATATTAACTTTAAAATTTTTAAAATGTAACAGTAATTATGCTGTTAATTTTTTCAAAAGAATTGTTAAATTAACAATTAATTATCATCTTCACTATTAGATATACTAATGGTGTTTATAATGGTATTGAATAATAGAAAATATTGATTTTAGACTCATGAAAATATTTTTCATACAAAATTAAAACGATTAAATCATTTCGATATCATTAAATATATAATTATAATGGTACAATTGGAAATACAATCGTTTATATTAAATATCCAATTATCCGTACATTGAGATATTATAATGGGAATATTTTAGATCCGATATTATAATTTAAAAACATCAATTTTTGGCTTTTATTAAAATATTAATAAAAATATTTTTTCATATTAAATTTTATATCATTAATACGTATTAAATTCAAATGCAATAGACATTTGTTATCATTAATAACCTGTGAGTGAATATACTGAGAACATTAATGTCATATTTAAAAAATCTTTCATATTAAATAATCAGTTATATATGTATAAATGATAAAAATTAAGTTATATAATAATGCAGTTTATTAATTTGTTTAAAAAACATATTAAATTATTGATTAATTATAAATTTCGGTGTTTAATATTAACATTATGTGTTTACCAATTAATTGAATTGACAATGAATTATCGCAAATATCCGACGATCCTTAAAATGGAACTGAAAAGAACTGATAAAAAAGAGTTTTTTGAGATTACGGTATGTGTAAATGGGAATGAAAATAATATCACCACTCATTTGGAAAGCATTTCCGGTTCTAAATTATCTTTTCTTTATTATGAAGAGAATAAATTCATTGCACGAATGAATGTAGTGTATTCTACGACTTTCAAATTGAAAAATGTTTCGAAAATCAAAAGTTTTAATCAATTATATCAAAAAAAATGTTTGAGTCTGTATTATGATATTATATCAAAATATGCACATTTACCGAAGTCTAATCATGTTTTCTCAATTTTAACTGTAACATATATGAGATCATCGCGGGAATTTAAAAATAAACATAAATTTTATTTAATAATTCACCCTTTACTAACATTACACAAATTTTATGAGACATCAGAAATTGAATTTAAAATTGAATTACAAGTATTTGAATTAACATATAAATATGAATATCTTCAGCCGAAACCGTATGATACAAATTGTTATGATTATAATCAAAATTATCAAATGACAGAACCAAAATCATATGATGAATGTTTTGAAATGTGCAAAATTAATTATAAATTAAAAAATTTCGGAATCAGCACTAAAATACTTAATATGACTGAAATTAGATATAAAAAAAGTTTTGTAGAACAAATTGCCAAATATTGTAATAATTTATGTCCCTCTGATTGTGTAAAATATAATATTATTGTTAATATTGAACATGATGACCGCAGCAGTTTTAATAATATACATGAAATATTTATACGGCGGACATATTTTATGGAACAATACTTTTATTATATTCCAATGATTTCATTTATTGATTACATATGTTCTTTCGGAGGAATTTTGGGATTATGGTATGGGTTTTCAGCAGCAGATTTATTAATTAATTATATCAATTTTATATGGAAATTTTTGATAATTAAATTTAAAATTCACATAAACAAATGTCATCCGTTTATGAAATTATTGTGTACTCTTGTATTTGCATATTTAATGGCGTATGAAATTTCAGAATCGATAAATCAATACTTATCATATGAAAATATTGTGAAAATAGAATATAATTCTGAATTTTATTTTCCACCATTTTCTATAAGAATGCCGATTGAAAACAAAATTAAATACAATAATGATTTTAATATCAGTGAATTAAATGCGACATTAAATTATGCTGATTCAATTCATTCGTGTGATATCATAATGAATGATCAAATGTTTAAATGCAAAGAATTTACAACAATACACAAGGAAATTCATTTAAATTATTTAGGGATCCACATTTGCATCAATTATGTTTATTTTTATTTAATTAAAAAATATATAGTACACAATTTAATAAATTTCCAAAATATTGGTTCAGAATTGCCATACATATATATAAAATTAATGTCTAATTTGTCGGTTGTTGAGGTTTACCGTGAAACGTATTCATCACTTTATTATCATGATTATAAACCATTCTATAATTATAATGTTTACTTTGAACAACAAATATTGCAATTATTACCATCGCCATATTCAACTGATTGTGACAATTATGATAATACAATCGGAGATATTATGTGTGTAAACAACTGTATGATGAAAAATAATTTGTGTATTAATATTACCGATTCAAATGTTATTTTATGTGATTATTTTAGAAATGTTTCACATGTCTCAAATGTGATGTGCCAATATAATTGCAAACCAAATTGTAATACGTT